>JAGFZM010002891.1:6091-53220 GCA_017657215.1 Limnothrissa miodon | reverse complement strand
AAAAAACACAGTAATGTCAGAGATATCTTGGTGGTGTTGGTGTTTTTTCACCGCTGCATACAACCTGTTGAACCTGCTTTTTCAAACAGAAGTGGCACACAAAGTGAACCCTGGCAACAACACAAGGAAGTTCCAAAAGTACTACAGAGACTACATGACAACAGGGCCGTGCAGAGACCTTTGGAGGGGCAGGTGCTCAAAGTTAAAAAAGGGCACATTTGAAACACCATACAGCAACATACCTTACAAAATAACGGTCTGGACTGTCGCAACCCATATTCATGAAGAATGCAACATGTAATCACAACATAGGCTACCATATCAAGACAATATAAGATAAACTTTATTTATCCCACATCAGGGAAATTCACTCAGCTAAGACAACAGCTAAGACAGACAGTAAACACAGTTACACAAGACAAACACAGATTAATAAGGGTACCCATGGGAAAAAACTATAGGCTGTAGTCTGTGCATTTTGTACAAGAAAAGACTATGGAGATAATGGAGTGAAGGCTAAAGAATATTCCTTGTTGCAGGTGGTTAAATAAATAAATACAATGTATAGTCAATAAACTGATTCAGTAAAGATTTTAAATAGGTCGAAATAACTATTGCACAGGATAATGCACTAGTGTACAGTCCATTGGCACAAGATGATGGCCTGCCTTTAAAATGGCTAGCAATGGGCATGTGTTGTTTCTATCCTTAAAACACTGCTTTTAAAAAAGTGCTACTTATGGAGTCATTAGTGGCATTTGCTGATGTTCCAACCCAAGTATCGTAGCAAAATACAGTGTCTGTCATGTTTTATTTGCCATTTTGTAAGTCCCATAGGGATCTATTTGCTACTTCATATAAACAAAGTGCCAAATAAAACATGACGGAAGCTTTATTTCGCTACGATACATGTTTTGGAACATCACTGAGCACCACTAACCACTTGGTGAGTAGTACTTTTTTAAAACCAGTGTTTTAAGGATAGAAACAACACATGCCCATTGCTAGCCATTTTAAAGACGGGCAGAGGCGATTCTACATTTCCCAAATAGCCGAGACAGAAGCAATCGTCAAAATTTCGATGTCACCCACTTTATTGCATTTTAGACAACCTGTGAAAGGGGCTTAATGTGTTAAAAACCGAACTATCCCTTTAACGTTAGTTTACTGTACTGCCCCAGTTGCCTAGAAGCCACGGGCCTGAATGTTAGCAAAAGCAGCACAAAGCCACAAGTCATGTCCACCTATTCTGGGTGTCAGACACGCACACGCACACTCGCAAAGCTCACACAATATTCTCACGGCACTGTCTGTCATCTTACAAGAAAACAATGTGCACATCGCACTATGAATGCCGCTGCTGAACCTACTCACCGGTCCTTGGCGGTCGCTTTATGGTGTTCTCCTTCAAGTCTTCAGGGCTGCAGCACCAAGCTTCAAGGCAGGTCAGGGCACGTTTACGCGGATCACATGATTGAGCGTAGCCAGGGTATCGAACTTATCGTTAGGCTGTGATTTTTTTTAAGGGCTACAGACAGGCTTTCTCACACATTTAAATAAATAAATAACCCCCCCCCCTGCACGTGCCTGCATGACAATGGGCCTTTATCACACCTCAACATTCTGACGTTCCATGACATCATGGGGTGGTAAAGCAATGACAATAGTGGCAGGACAATCACTGATTCTCAAAGACAAAAATGTTTCCTCGCTAGAATACTCGTCTTAGAAGTGAGGCTTCATACCTTATCCACAAGTTTCCTGGGGCCTGGTTTGATTGATAAACTTCATAACGAACATTAGGACCACCATGACATGTCCTTACTATTTGTTAACTGATATAAACTGTACCATTAAATTCGAAATCATAAAGCAACTTGCAAACGACTAACACTGTGTTTGACGTGCTAACCAGTGCAATGGTAATGTTAGCATTACATCGTCCCGGATGTCCCCAAATTTTATTTCATAATCTACATGTACCATTTTCAAAAACTTTTTGCACACCTCACTGGTAGGTGCGTAGGAAATGACCAGATCAGGTCACAGAACAGGAACATAGAACAAATCCCGCACACTGACCATTTCGCATATAGTTTATTTATTTTCAACGTTTTGGTAAATTTTTCTATCTAAGACCGATATAATCTACATGTAAAATATGTAGAGTACAGTAATTTATTATTTATTAATTTATTATTTAAACAATAACGTTACATCTAAGTACATAGCTTATACCGGTGTGTCACAGCTTCATAACATCACTGGATTTTAACTGTAGGCTAACAACTCTAGCGACACTATAATTTTCAAATTTTAAAGGGGACATATTATGCAAAAACTCACTTTTTACGGAGCTTTGAGTTCATATTTGGGCCTCTACTGTTCTTAAAAACTCTCCAAGCGCGAAAAAAAACAGTCCATCCGTTTTCTGACGGTAATGGACTAAATGGACTGCATTTATATAGCGCTTTTCTACTCCTACGAGCACTCAAAGCGCTTTACAATGTATGCCTCTCATTCACCCATTCACACACATGCATTCATACTCCGGTGGCAGTGGCTGCCATGCAAGGTACCATCCTGCCACCGGGAGCAATCGGGGTTCAGTATCTTGCCCAAGGATACTTCGATGTAGTCAGATGGAGTGGGGCTCGAACCTGCAACCCTCCGGTTACCGAACGGCACCTCTACCATCTGCACCACCATCGCCCCTCTGCACCACCATCGCCCCATGGTCAGTAGAAAGACTTTGGTGTCAACAATATTATGCTCCTGTGTGCCATTTGGATGGCTCCCTTATTCTCACGTCACACTAAGGGGATGAAAAAAACCCAGTGGCACTACATTTTAAAAAAGCAGGGCATAATATCAGTTCCTTACGGTATGTGGGCATTGAAAAAGTGACAAGGCCACTTAGAGGTGGTAATCATGAACAACTGCTTTTACAACGTGAAACTTTCCACATTCACACACTGAATACTATGGCACCTTATGGATTAAATGAGGAGTTTCACCTCAAGCCTTTTTTTTTATAAAATAACCAGTCTAATAACTCTTGCACTTGCTGAGTGTACAGATTTCAGCAGGTCAGTGTTGTTCCAAATCAATACTCCATGGTGCACTTATCGGATATTACCATCACGATACTTCTAGCTAGCTAGCTGCAAGCAGATGACTAGTTTAAGCAGGCTGAACTGAACAATAACAACAACTGTAACCACAATACAAAGCAATATGTTTTAAAATTTTTTAGAGGAGATTATTAAAATGTAAAGTGCCAAAACGTGTCGTTTATAATGTTCGGGTGTTGCAGACACTGACGTTCAGGCAGCCATTTTTTTTTATTATTTTTCAAGCCGAATTAGATCTGCCTCTTCCGTTACGTAGCAAAGATGGCGGTCGCTGAGTGCGAAAAGTGTACACAGTTCCACACTTCAAGATTTGACCGTTATGAGTGCATCATCCGGGTACTTTAAGTACACTTACTTTCGGCAAAATCATAATGTGAACACACTTCGTACTCAAACTAGGTACGATATTTACGGAAAGTATGAATATTGGAACACGGGGATAGTCTCATAAGTGTGCTTAAAGATTCTACAGCTGAGCGCTCTAGAATGGTTTAATTCTCGCCCACCTGTTTAGAAAGGAGGAGGATTGTTTCAATGTTCCAATGATGTGGACTCCATTAAGCATGCTTCCTCGACTTTGAGAAACAGTGAATGTCTACTACCTGCCTACTACTTGTATACTGATCTCTGCAGAAGGCAGCAAGCAGTGTGTTGGCAGTGCATGAAACATACTAAAGGATGTTTAATGTATGTAATGTATGTGTATGTAGCTCAATAAAGTTAGCCTCAGTCAGATGGTTCACCTGCAGTCTATTTATTACTGAGGAACTGGCCATGTGGTTTGTAGGCCTTGTTTGAAATATAGTCTCAGTACATGCTCATACAGATGACCAGCTTTTATTTTTCGTTCTGGTTAACAGATTCTCTGTTTCTTCTTTCATTATCACTACGCTGTTTCCCACGCTACTTTTCCCAAAGTAGACTCACAATAATAAATGTGAGATGAAAGCTATATTGCCTGCAATACTTACTTTCTAAGGGAGTTTCATGACATGTGTTTCATGTTTCAAGTATGGGGAAATGTTTTGTACTTGGACATAGATGGAGTAGACTATTCAATGAATCCATTATGGGTTAGGCAGCCCTCAGCAGTGTTAGATTCTAATCACACACACACACACACACACACACACACACACACACACACTAACACACACAGAACCTGTTGCACTATATTTCAGGAGTGTCATGTCAATATCAACACAGGTTACACAGGAGAGAAAAAAGATCCAAATGTATGAGGAAATGTTTTGAACTTTCCAGTATTCATAGTGAATTCATCTCTGGTATTGTTAGGCACCCCTCAGCATGTGTACTTATTTCAGGGCTTATTGCTTAACCCTACATAATAAGGAGACTGTGTTAAAGTTTTGGTATCCATTGGATACCTTACGCTACCTAAAAAAAGTAAGAAACTCAAACTTCACATGAATTTTTGGTATCCATTGGATACCTTACGCTACCTAAAAAAAGTAAGAAACTCAAACTTCACAAAAAAAGAGTTCAATAACAATGGACTTTTCATCATGCTATTTATTTGTTCCTAAAACCTGTTCTAAATTGTTATGTTGTAGACAGATGAAAAATTTGATTACAAGCATGTTTACCATGCACACACGCACACACACACACACAACCTGTTGTACTTTGTCCATATAAATATAAGCACAGAGTGTAAACCGGTTACACGAGACAAGGAAGTTTTTTTAAACTTGAACTCATGAATTCATCTCTGGTATTGTTAGGCACTCCTCAGTTGTGCTACATATTTCAGGGCTTATTTCTTAATAACATAATAAGGAGGTAAAGAGGGTTTTTTAAAAGAACAAATACATTAAGTACTGCAAGTGAGACGAAGAGACAGGAAAACAGTTCTTGTGTCATCATGTCAAAGCTCTTGCTTCTTTGCTGTTTACTCCAAGTGGTCACATCTTTGAAATTAGGTAAGGCTTACCGTAACTTGTGTTTTGATATTGATTCTACTGTAATGTTTTTAGGTTTTTTTAATGGTTTTAATAATTAATGAGTTTTAATGATTTTTGGGACATTTTACCTGGTCTTTGTTGCTTTGTTTAGATTGATTATATTGCTTCGTTCATATAAGCAGAGATTGAATGACTTGGATAACTTGGTTGGCATGATGCACCATAGTTAGAGTCCATTTAAAAAAAAAAGAGAGAGAAAGATCTTTGAGCTGCCAATTTTTGAGCACAGTTTTGAGAGAAATGAAATGAAGTATGGGCATAGAGTGTGCTTGCTCAGGGGTGGTGGTGTCTCAGGTGGTAAAGGGGCTATTCAGCAACCGGAGGGTTGAAAGTTTAACCACCGTGTTGTCTGACCCCATTAAAGTGCCCTGATTGTCCCTTTGAGAGGATGATGCCTGTTTACTACTATTACAACACACACACCAACACAGAAAAAAAAAACTCACTCAACTCTTTCACACATTCTCCCTTTTTGTTCCTCTCTCTCTCATGCACTCACTCACTCACTCTCTCTCTTTCACACACAGACACATACAGCGAGTGAGGGGTACACTATGGATTCTCCATCACCTGTGTGTGTGCGTGTGAGTGAATGGGTGTCATAGGATATAAAGCATAGGAGTAGGAAAGCACTATATAAAATGCAGTCAATTTACCATCAAAATTAGACTTCTAACAATATCCTGATGGTCATGAAAATAGAGCCCACATGTTTGCACTTACACGCTTCTGTAAGTGTCCTGTAGAGCATGCATTGAAAGCTGAATGTGAAATGTTTACCCTTTTCACTGACCTTATAGTATGGATCATATTTTTTAAAAATATGTTACAAAATACTGTCAATGCATTTGTTGTAAAACAACAGACTTTTACAACCAAGTATGACAATGGCTTATGAGCTCACAGGAAAGTAGTGGGCTTCCTGATCAAAGTCTATTGTAAACTGCAGTCATAATAGGCTAATGATAACTTAACAAAACACTAAGGTTCCAACAGTGGCGACTCATGGCTGTTTTGGCTGGGGAAGCCTACTGTAATGGCAACTTTAAGTCGTTCTTCAAGAAATTGTCTACATCCTTCATTGCTACCACTCGACAAATAACACTAAATGAATAAAATGACCATCGGAACAAATCACCTACCGCTGGAACACCTTCTCGATCTTATGACAAACAGATTAATCCGCCCACTTGCGATTTACTATAGATTTTTGTGGAAACCGGCTTTTGCCAAATAGAGTTGGCAAGTAACCCGGAAGCCTGTAATTTTTCCTGTTAGCATCGGACGTCATGTTCATGAAGGCATAGACACCATGCACGCAGTTTCCACTATTGGAACTTCAGGGTAATTTTACCGGACCTTCACGGTGAGGGGGGAAATTGAATATCTCTGTCCTTTCAGCCTTGCATTTCCATTAGGAACGACTGAGAGGACCTTTCGCTAAGACGTTGTCACATTGTGACCGTTTATGCTTACTAACGTCAGTGATCAATGCCTTTACCTCTTGCAAACTATAACACCAACTGTAGTGTTGTCTGTGCGCACTAGAACGTGTTCTCCTCTGAGGAGAGGGAGAAACTGCTTCAAGGCGCAGAAAACAGCCAGGAGCTCGAGCACATTGATGTGCAGCTTCCTCGTGGCCACGGCCCACGGCCCACGTCCCTCTGGTGGGGTGAGCGCAACAAACGCACCAGCCGGTCTTGGACGCGTTGTTTTTCACCACCATACGGCTGGTCACCGCGCCGAGCGCGGCGCCTCCGGCAAAGGACGAAGGTCTGCGCCAATGCGCGAGGGCTAGCCACATGCGCTTGGACACAATGACCCGGGCGGGATTCGACCTGGTCGAAACGCAGGCGCCCAGTCTGAAATGGCGTAGGCATGCCTTGATGTCCTGAAGTGTCTTCGTAGTGAGCATCGCTCTCATTGAGCATGAGTTGAGCCTCATGCCAAGAAACTCAACCTCCTGGGAGGGAGAGAGCATGCACTTGGGCAGGTTCACCAGGAACCCCAGATTGTGCAGGTGACGCAGCACTGTGCGAACCTGAGACGCAAGGAGCTGACTGGACTCTGCCAGCAGCATCCAGTCGTCTAAATAGTTCAGCAGTCTGATTTCCTGAGTGCATAGAGGGGCAATCGCCGCCTCCATGCACTTGGTGAAGCACCAAGGTGCTAGTGACAGACCAAAAGGCAGAGCCGCGTATTCGTATGCCTTGCCCTCGAAGGCGAAGCGTAGAAAGCGTCTGTGCCTGGGAATGATGCCTATATGAAAATAGGCATCCTGGAGGTCTATGGTGACTCTGCTACCATTCGCCCCGTGAGCATTCGAAAGGTGAGAGGTTTGAGTGAGGCGTTGAGCGCTCTGAGATCCAAAATAGGGCGAAAAGCGCCCAACTTTTTTGGCACCAGGAAGTACGAACTGTAGCAACCTGCACGCGCAAGAGTCGGATCTACTGTGGCACTGAGGGGACTGACACCTGTGACTGAGATCAACTGCGAAGCTGAGAAGCGTCCGCTCGTGACGACAGAAACCTGTCGGACAGCGCAGGCTGAAGGCGGGCCGACCGTGTGTGGGGCCCAAGAGCGCCCATGTGTATTACTCGCGGTGCCCTGGAAGGCAGCCGACCTGGAAGCGGGGGAGAGCGTTCCGAGCTGCAGAGCAAAAACCTGTGCCTTTTGGAGCACCCAGAGGCAGAGCGGACAACGGGCTGGAGCTGTGCGACATCGTCTGCTGCACACAGGTGAGCAATTCAGGAGCGCTGCTGAGGCTTGCGCCACTCTTGGCTCAACGGGCGCGTGGCTGAGGGCACACGTCCACGCCAGCATCAGCGTTGCCAAGGCTGCTGCTGATGCAGCTGACGCGTCTGAGGCGCAACAGGCGTGGCAGGTTGAGGTGGGGCGTGCTTCAGAAGGACGGGCTGCAGGACCTGAGTCGCGAAGATAGGGGTGTCAAGGAGGTGCCTTTTCTCCTTCTCGGCCATGGAACACAAGTTCAACCACAGATGGCGGTCCGTGGCAATGAGAGAGCCGAGTGAGCATCCCTCGGCCTTGACTGCTGCCCTGATGGCGAGAGAGGTCAGAGAAGTCGCCCTACTCAGCTGGTGAAGCGTGAGGTCTGACGGCTCTGCTGACAGGTCGGCCACGAGTTCCTTGGAGAGAGAGGAGAGGAGGAAAGCGGTGTTCATCACTCTGACCACCTGGCAAGAGCATATGAATGCCTTCCCCACAAGCCGCTCTGTTTGCTGAGAAAGTGGCTTTCCTGGCTGCCTGGACATCAGCCACGATGGTGGCATGCGCGGGCAGCGGGAGAGCATCTGGGCATGGCAGCGCACCGAAAAAAGGGGTCGAAACGCCCTTTCGGGGAACACTGAGGCAAAGGGAAGCCTAGCCTGCTAGCCGCCTGGGTGGCCACAGAAGCTAGCTTGCAAGCAAGCTGAGCGGCGTGGGTCTTCTGGGCAGGCGGCGGCGTGTCAACGGTGGCCGAGAGGAAGGAGGTGATGATGGGGTCATCTGCCTTCTCAGAGTGGTGCGAAGACTCAGCCGCACGGGCAAAGGCGGCCCTGATGGACTTAGCTGAAGGGCTAGCGAGTTGGGCTGTGGCTAGCTGGCTAGCAGGTAGCTGACTAGCAGCTAGCTAGCTAGTGGAAGGCTGTGTTGCCACCAAAGAGATTCCAGGCGACCCAACCAGGTGCGAGGACGCCGGGGGACGCTCTGAGAAATGATGAGGAGAGAGAAGGCCAACAGCCGCCCTTGAACCGCTGGTTGTTCCCACGAAGAAGGCAGCCCTCTTCGCGATAGCTGCGGGAGACAGCAGATCACAGGCAGGGCAGAGCTTGGGTTGGGTAAATGCCAGAGTGGCGTGTTCTGCTCCGAGGCAGAGGATACCATGGCGGTCGGCAGCCGCCATTAGCCGTTCACAGTCGGGACATCTACGCGTCGCCATCTTACGACACGAGGTACCAGGTAGGGACCAACGCGAGTGCTTTGAGGAAGATGGTTTCCAGAGCTTTGAAAAAAGCTGTTGTTGTGGGCTTTCAAAAAAGCCATTGGTTTAAGAATATTTGCAAAGGCAAACGGGAGTGACTCAGTAACCGCACAAAGCTGATGAGGTGAAAGGCATTTCTCGCCTCATTTTACAAAATATCAAGTCATAAAGCCCAAACTTTTTTTTGCTTGTCACACTCGATTGTAGCACTGTCATTTTGATTTGTTGGATTCAGTACCTTGCCATGCATGCCTTTATTTGATTGGCTATCTAATCAGCTATCCTGCCTTTTCAGGGACCAACAGAGTACCTGCTCCCTGAAAAGGCACGGAAAGAGCTTTCTTTTAACGGCCAAGTGCAGTCACGTGACGCTACTTAGCTTCTAGCAGGCACTGTAATTAGGCTAATGGTTAACTAGCCTACACGGTACTTATTTATTTCAACAAAATTTCAAATAATATAGTACATATTACTTTGTGAAACCGGGGTTGAAAAACCCTGGCTATCTGTATCGGTGTTAGTCAGTATTGCGGCGCTGAATATGAAGTTGATTTGTTGAATCCATCGACTGTATATTAGAATTTCTATTTATCTTGCTGGTTGAACCATTGTTAAGTTTTTGCACTGAACAAATAGTTTTTCTCTGCTTTGGTGCTTTTCTCACAACAATTAACATTTGTACAGCGAATGTAATACACTTTGCAAATTTGTGCTATATTGTTAAAAAAAATAAAACGTTGACACTGATGAAAAGATGCACTTGCTAATTTGTGCTACATAATCAACGATCATTGAAAAACTACTTCCTTGTTTGGGGCTGACGTAGTAACGTGACAGCACTTGGCCGTTGGCCTTTCTACAGGCTGCAGTGAGACATTATAGGGTCAAATGGAAACACACATACCATGAAGGTCCGGTAAAGTTACCCTGAAGTTCCGATAGTGGAAACGTCCCTATGGTAACCAGAGCTATACAAAACCGTGCTCTACCTCATGTCATCCCTTTTCATACAAGTCGATATTGTGCAAGCTTTGTGTAAGATTTACCAATTGTTCACCGTTGTAATCATAGTAAATTACATTGAATCATTGTACATATACAGAACATATTGTATTTTAAATCATTTTACCGTTGTTTTTTTGAAAATTATGTCAAAGGTAGAGACAACCCCATGTAGTGCTTAATTTTGCGCTGTTAGTAGAGGAATAGCCAACAGTCATTTTTCATTGTTACAATGCGTCTGAAAAACACACCCATACGATGTTGCTACTCATTTTATTGATGAAAAACGAATGCCTAGGTCAACGTAGGTCAGACACTGCCGTACATGTTTTTTTAATTGAGCCATTCTTTTTCACATAGGGGTTTTCCCTTAGGAACCGGAAGCAGGAAAATGCTAACCCGCAGCATACAGAATGACGTGGTTGACTTGCCAACTCTATTCCCCTACCCGACCACAGGAAACTATTTTGCCTCTGATTCTGATTGGATGATTCTACACAGAATTTTATCAATAGATGAAATAGGCAGAGAAGCCAAAAAGGTGTGGACTGACTCTGGCCTCTGTCACTTAGAACAGGGTTGTGCAGCAGTCTATGGTCTTTACCGCTTTGACTGTAGGATGAAATGCGGTTGACTTTACATTTTAAAAAATATTGTGTCATAGGTATGGTTGAAAATACAATGCACAGTATCAACAAAGGTATTGAATAACATGTTTATATTGTTTGAAGGGAGAAGTGAGTTCTGAGGCACTCAATCAAAATGATTTAAAAAAAAAAAAAAAAAGCCTTTATTCCAACCTGTGATGTGACCAAGTGTCACATCACAGAGCCGTTACAGGGTTGAAAACATATCTTGTGTACAGATCCATAGAAACCGTAGAAACACTGATGTTTTGTCGTGGAAAATTATTTCATTATTGTATTTCCAATCACCAAGTAGACAGAGCTGTTAGATGCTGTAGAATGCGGCCTGTATTGAGCAATGGGTTCGTCGAAGCAGAGCTCCCTTTCTTGTTCATATGACAGTGCTTATACCTCTTTTCTCAGGTCACCCACATTCTCTTCCAGTCCCCCACATTAGATTTTTCACGTTCCAAGGTCTCCTACACAGAGGCGGAGCCAGACATTGTGAGCATCCGAGGCTTAGCCCAGAGGGGGGTCTGAACATTTTGGATTCATCAGATGTAATTTCCAGCATTCTAGTCGTAGGCATGGCAAATCCATGTGTTGCCCTTAACATAATTATTTATTGACTGTAATTTTATGATGATGACTGATGATTATTACTACTACTATTATTATTACTATTAGTAGTAGTAGTAGTAGTAGTAGTAATAATGTTATTATAACATCATCATCATTAATATTGGCTAACAATAATGCACTGAAGTAGGCTATTATAGCACGTTTAAGAGGTCTGTCTCATCTGTTCAACTCGGTTGAGCAAGTATAAGGGGTTGAAGTTTATTGAACGTGGATTTGTATGCAAGGGAAGCTGAAAAGTGGGCGAACTCAGCACTGCACAGGGGCATTGATCTCTACAATATACTCTTCAGTGTTATGGGGTTGGTTGGCTACACGCTTTATCCAGGTGCCATTTAGATCAGTGCCCCTGCAAATTGCTGTATGTAAAATTGTTAATGTAAAATTTGCTTGAAAAGCAGTCTCACGACCAGCCTCGACCCTGATTGTTGGCAGTGATCCTGCAACGGGATAGCTTTAACACACGTTATGAGATCTTTTTAAACGTGTTATCTAAGACATTAATAAAGTTTGAATGAAGTGAAGAATATGTCCAACATATTTTTTATATTTTCTTGGATTTTCAAGACGTGCTGCCTGGATCATATTTTAACGTAGTCTAACATTTATATTAGGTAATATAACACTGTCAAATAAGCTTTAATGAGAGATAATTACATTTGGAAAATTTAATGTTTTGACATTTAAACAACGCTGGTTATATGTTTTGTATGAGGGGAGGGATTATCATAGCAGCAACTCTTTGCAGTCTAACCTAGCTAGCATAACATAGCCGATGTTGATGCTGTACAGTACAGCTAAGTTGTTGTTAGCATCTAACATCAAAGTGCACTAAACTGATATGTTTATATCACTGACCTGAAACTTCTGACAAGTTACTGGCTAGGGCTGCATAATATATCGCAAATTTATCGTTATCACGATGTCAACATGCGCAATATACATATCGCGAAAGACTGCAATATATCGCGACTAGTTTACCTTTGTGGTAGAATAATTAGTTAGTTGATGTCCACGCCAGGAGATAGAGTGCTGAAGTTGGATCTTTATTGACAGTCACTTGTTGAAATACACAGGGTCACAAGGAAAGTTGTACAATATCTGTCTCTGATACTCCAAAGCTCGGGGTTCCCTCAAAATATTCCTTCAAAGCCCAAAATCTCCTTTCTCTGAAAAAAGCCCGTTTCTCCCCATGCATGGATATTTTGAATGAAGCCTTAATTTACATATGTCCAATTGCATTTTAAGAACTTATCTGGGTTCAAAACATCTGTCCTATCAGTTTCTGGTCACTTATCTCCAATTCCATGGATATTCATATCCTCTCATTATTATGAACATTTCCCTTTCAACCGTGTTGACCCAATTTACCCACATGGAGGAGCTCGTACTCCACCTTATAGTTTTCTCATCTCATGACCTTGTGATATGGCTTTTGCTCTCAACATCTGCTTTGGATTAGCTCCAAGTCTTATATCTTTTAGATAGAGCTCAGGCTCGTTCAATTGTAAATCACCTCTTGTTTTGTTAGACTGGGTTAGACTACATTATTCACAAATCACTTCAAGACCCGGAAAATACTAAGACACTCTCTACATTAATTATACCTTAGATCAGGTGTGTTCACAGATTAGAAACTTGTGTTGTTCAGTTGATATTAATACACACATATGGATATTCTAACAATAGTTCCATGTCCGAC
This sequence comes from Limnothrissa miodon, assembly GCA_017657215.1. Taxonomy (NCBI): domain Eukaryota; kingdom Metazoa; phylum Chordata; class Actinopteri; order Clupeiformes; family Clupeidae; genus Limnothrissa; species Limnothrissa miodon. Next base: position 40,150 of record JAGFZM010002891.1, on the reverse strand, counting down.
TCTGTGTTAGTGGTGTTAGTGACCTTGTATGTTGTGCATCTGTGTGTGTGTGCTTCAGGACTTGTGCCCTGTTTATGTGTGACCAGGGCTCATTATCTCCTTGGTACCGGACTCTGGCCAGTTCCCTGACCACTTCTACAGAGTCTCTTTGTTCATCTTCTGCTAATCTTATGCTTCCATAGAGCCTCTTCATAATAAATCTCTGTTCTGTAGCAGGTCCCAGCGCCACCTGGGCCTTCACTCCCGTCCGCAGAACCTGATATCAATCTTTTCAAATGATTTAGTTCTCAACCTAATGAGAGTATAGTATCAGCCTGGTGTGGTGTCCTTCATGGTTCCGTTAATAACCGGATTCAATCCCAAATAAGGACCTTCCTGTAGGCCTGCATGGAGGCCTCTATGTGTGTGCCTGTATGTGTAAAATCAGTTTGAGCCCCTTTAGACATGGAGGTAAAAATCACCACACCTTCAAAGAGAATTTATAGTTATTATTTCTGGCTAAGAACTTAATTTAAATTATACTATGCTATTGCGTGTTTTAAATTTTATTTTAGCATAGACTAGTCATTATATGGATTCTATGTTACCAGCAAAATCAAAGCAGAAAGACATTACCTTACTTATTGCATGTGATATTGTGATTGCAACACGCAACAGCATTATCGCATATACCATGTTTTCTTAATATTGTGCTGCCCTAAATTCAATTCAATTCAATTTTATTTACATGTATGTAGCGCATTTTTACAAAAGGCATGTCTCAAGGCGCTTAACACAAAGAGGCCCAATGAGCAACAGGGGCAAGGAAAAACTCCCTATCAGCGTTTTTTGTTTTTACTTGTTATGGTAAAGGAAGAAACCTTGGGCAGTTCCGACGGCTCAAGGGTCTAGCCCAACTACCTAGGGCAGGTTTTCAGTCTCTCAGATGGCAATTAGTCCACTATTATTCCATTAGGTACACATTATAAGAAAACTGTGGTATAAATAAAGTAATATAGGAGTCCCATTATAATCCCAGGATATAGTCCCATGTCATTAGGCGCAGTCAAGCCAGGGGCCAGCTGGAGGTTGTATCAATTATGTCAGCGTCATCTGTGAAGCTGACAGGAGCCCGCCCAGGAAGCCAGAAATGCAGGATCAGCCAGTGGAAGGCAGGGGTGACCCTCAGCAGGGAGGCAGTGGCATGGGCCGTGGAGTGGGTTAAGGACCATTCAGGAGAGCCGGATCAAACGTTGGAAGAAGGTCCCAGGAGGCAAGAGGTGCAGGGTCAGGCAGTAGAAGGCAGTGATGACTCACAGCAGGGTGGTAATGGCATGAAAAGTCAGAGAGGAGATGAGTTAGAACAGTCTCCAATCAGATTTCAGAGAATGTGAGTTATATTGCATATGTGCAACCATGTACAGATGTTGGCTAAGTGATGAGAGAGAAAGAAGTGGAGAGGAAAGAAAGAGGAGGAGAAAGACAGAGTGAAAATTTTACGGCTTAACAGATGGGTGGTTTGTGGCGGCATTCAACTATAGCAGCAGGCATGATGTATAACAAGCCAACACCACCAAAGGAAATGGTCAGTGGCCACTAAGCCCTGGACGGAAGCTTACAACAGAGGCAGTCCTTTTCAATAATACCTTGAGGAGGTGTGGCTTACCATGCACCATCCCTAACTAAAGGGGTCAGTAAATAGAAAAGTTTTGAGTCTAGACTTAAAGGTGATGAGAGTGTCCGCTTGGCGAATGATAGAGGGGAGCTTGTTCCACAAGACAGGCGCACAATGGCAAAATGCTCTTATCTTACTAAGTGATTTAACCCATACACTAACTATTTGACTGAAGACTACTTATTCTGAAAGTTATTATAGTATTCTCCTATTTGTTTGATATATTTTAACCCACAGTTTCTGAAAAATTAATGTCTGGACTTCTGTCACAGGTTCTCATTCTCTGTCTTCCCTCACTACATTCATCATTGGAGACACCCCTTTCCCAGAGTATGGTGTCGTATTGATGCTGGATGATGTACAAATAGCCTACTATTCTTTTAATGAGAAGAACCGAGGTCATTTCAAGTCAGGAAGTGACTGCGTTCAAGCGGAAGTAGCTGATGTTGTTTTTCTCGACCATTATGGATTTGTGAAAGAACAAGCCTTGTTCTTCAAAAAAAAGTACAACCATACATATGGTAAGTGAGTTTTGCAATAGTCCTTTGAAATGAAACTCTATTAAATTTAGGGTAGGATACATTTTCCTAAAATCCCCCCATAGCCTAAATGCAACCAATCAATTAAATGCTCTAAAATCAAACTAAAAAATATTTGTCACCTGTAGAAGAAAATGGACCCTTGTTTCTGTACTTTTGAGGTGTTACTTTATTATATTTTCATTTTTTTTTTTTTTTTTTACATTTGCTCAAACAATTTTTTCCAGGATATACTAATTCAAAGTTTCACCATAACAACAATATCTTATTTATGTTGTAAAAATAGTGAATAATAGGATTCATTATTACTTACTTTCCTCTGCCAAAGGTGTACATGTTCAGCAAACACTGCTTAGCTGTCAGCTAAATGACAGCAACATCCCTGGGCCCTGGGCATGCAGACACGCTTACAACGGAGCTTTAAATAGTGCGGGTGATGGAGAGCATTTCAATACCGAACAAAGGTCAGAAGTGCTGTGGTTCGATTTACGTGGACAATTGAAAAGAGAAATTTTACAATTAATAAATGGGAATACATACATACCCATCTGCTTCAAGACCCTCAAGAATTGTCTTGACATGATGAAAAATGATGTCATGAGAAAAGGTAAGCACTATAACACCCACCAATAAAATAAACCACCACGGTAATAAAATAAGGCATCAAATTCAAGACTAACACTATTTGAATTAGATGATATAGCATACATGACACAAGGCTGTTGGCACCATGCACCATGACTGATCTCACTCGGACCTCAAAGCTCAATCCTTGGATCGTATACTATTCAATTTTTATGATCCCACTTGGACAAATGATCAAGATCAATCATTGGTTTGCAGATACACAACTTAACTTTCCTCTTTCACCTAATGATGTTTGCTGACCAAACAAAACCTAGTTAATTCTATTTGGGGTGAAAAGATGCCACTATTGACACTATTCTTGACACAAAAGGGATAAAAGCATACAGTTATCTGTCACTTCGAGCCGAAACGTACAAGTGGATGATGCCAATCATTCTACTAAATTTACTGAATACATCTTTAACCAACATTTTGAAAAAGGGCAGAAAAAGCGCTGTGATGCGCGCAGGCAGTGCACAAGGCAGCCCTGCGTGACGTCAGAGAGGCTACAAATAGCCTGCGCTTACGCTTCTAGGACCTCTTTGCCATTTTAACTCGCACAAGACTGTGTGTTGCTGATCTTGTCATCTTCTGACTTTTTCACCAAAAGCAAATATTCTAACAGATTTTTTCAAAGCCCACCAAGTGAATATTCCAATCACAGCCCGTAAGCAAGATTATCAAGGAGGGCCCCCTATACAACACGTGATCACGCAGTGTCCAGTAAAAGGCTAGCCTACCATAAATAGGCCGTTAACGCAAAAAGAATGAGAAAATTGCCAGAAGTAACGTTAGCCCAGATCAACACCACAAATGGAAAAAAAAAAAATGACGGTGCACCTCAACTAACGCATGGGAAATTTGACAGAAGTCCCCCTGATCAACACCACAAATTAAAAAAAAAAAAACCTGGTGACGGCGCACCTCAACAAATGCATACACTGCACTCTTTGGAGTGAATAAACACCCAATAAACAAAACAATCAACACCTCATCATTTAAATAGTTAAAATACTCACTTACATCATAGCTGCATCTTCTGGGCTTTCCTCTGTGCAAAGTTTTCGATCAAATCATTAAGATCCAATGGATGCGCAGGGGCATTCTCTATCGATAGTAACGTTATGGCAAGTCCAGGAAGACGACTCTGTCCCATTGAGCTTTTAATTCGTTTCAGCTTGGAAAATGAACGCTGTCATTGTCAGGAAAAGCACGAGATAAGAGCAAACTTATCCGAAACTCACAAGTTCAGTGAGTGGTTTATTTTAGCATGTAGCCTAGGCTACCTGTAATATGCATGTTCAGTTCACCACCATATCCCACAATTCCCAGTCACAATGTAAAATAAACTACAGAAAAATGTATTGTTGTTTATTTCAGGATCACTGTTATATGTTTTCAATATCACTTATACATCATATACATCTTTGTGTATAATTATTACAGCCTATATATAGAGACCTATAGAATGCTTCAAATGTCACACCATGGTGTAAGAGTATGTAATTCTGATGAGGATATATTACTGTAGGTTTGCCCGTCCAAATCGATTACTCCAAATGGCGATTTGCCTCGATAGTTAAGGCTGTACTTGGATGAGATTCTTGACACCATTGAGCAGAAATGTAGGTTATTACAGTGAAATGGCCCGGTCTTCTGACATGTTATCGATAGTAGGGCCCGGTCGTGACCATTATATAGTATTATCTTGACTTACTCTTAAATTGCTAGTGCGGGCCACAATCCGCCCCGGGCCCGTAAGCAACTGCCCTCCCTGCTTACCGGTAGTTACGCCCTGCACTTGGTGCTTTTAGACCGTTGGAATGGCATCTTCTTCCCCCCAGGATTAACATCGTGGGAACTACTTCGGCTAACCTGCTAGCTGCTAGCAGTGTTGGGAAGGTTACTTTAAATATGTAATTAATTACAGTTACAAGTTATTGTAATAACTTACAGTTACAGATCATCATGGTGGTTATTAATTGAAACTAAATTATGGGGTAGACATTTGACTATAGATGGTGCACCTCTATTGTGTTTACACTTTACAAAATACAGGTTACTTTTTACTAGACAAAACATTTTACAGTCTATTTTTCAATCACAAATGCTGAAGTAGCCGATCCCATGCCTTCAAGAAAATACATGTAAAACTTTGACAAGGCGTATGTTAAAGGCATTCAAGGCACATTTTAAATTACATATAGCAAGTCAGGCGCTAATATCAAAACTGACAAAAACCAATTAATTAACATATACTATGGTAGCCTACATTACAGCCAGTGGGATGGAAAGTACGTAATATGGCTCAACAACATTCTTAGCTAGGTATCTAGAGTACAGTAGCTAGCTTAAAGTGAACCGAAATAGGGAGCTAAAATAGCCATAGGCTACATCTGCATTTGGGCGCATTAAAAGCGTGTGGCTGTGAAAAGTGGCGTCTGCATGACAATGTGAAGGCTTCATTGCTAGGTAAACATTCCGTTTGCTCTTATAAGCAGCACTTACCTCTAGATGTTTCCTGAGGTTGGAAATTGAGATTTTCGATGTGGATCTTGATAGCCGGCAAACAAGCATTACATTGCACAGTTAGATTTATGCCCTTTTCTGTGACATATCTGAAATGTTTTCTAAATTTCCAGCAGCGGAATGCATTTTTATTAGACATTGCTAGTAGGCCTAGTAGTTTGAAACTCAGATCGCAACATGCCCAAGCATCTGGCAACAGAATGAGGTGATGGTGCTGCAATTATAGACCTGATAAGTCCATAACTATTGTCTGTGGGGGGGTTTTGAACGCCCGTGCTCATAGGACACTTTGTTCATTTCGCCTGTCAATAATCTGCATGCCACATTCTGATTGATAATCGCTTACTCGCATCACGCAAAAGTTAAAATAATAATCCGCCCACATCGCATCGCTTGTACTCTCCTCGCCTGTCCAGGCATTCCATAGCTGAAACACATTGACATTCTATTGACTTTTATCGCTCAGCAAGTAGCGAGTAGCGACGTGTGTGGACGGGGCTTAAAGGTCTCATTCCATCGTATTTTCATTAATTTTGTGGTGGTCTCTTGTCTAAAATCAAATGTCATGAGAGTTGGTTTCGACAAAAAATATGCTGTGGTTGTCTTGTTTCAAGCTATTTTAGTTAGGTGAAAACAAGAGCAGGGATAGCTTGAGAGGATTCTTATGAATATTAATGATATGCAAATGTATCGCCTCTGATTGGCTAACAACACTGTGACGCTCCCTCTAGTGGGTCTGTCTGAAGGCAGCCTAACGTTTTCTTGAGGGCGGTTTAACTGCATAGCTAATGTTCAAATTGACGTACATTTGTACGGCTTTTCCGATTCGCTCGTTTTTCCCGGCAGTTTTCTATCACAGGCGAATAAAGACTACAGGGGTAGGAGAGCATTTTGAAGTTGAGCATAGAAGTACAACTTGGGCTGACCTATGGTAATGTATAAACATCAAGTCTTAAACTGTTTATTTTGGAAGGAGACCTTTAAGAGTGGAAGGTAATGCCATGTTTTCTAATAACAGATCCCAAAGGTATCATGTAAAGGGAGAATAGCAGAGGTCCCAGTACTGATCCTTGGGGCACACCATACTTGACTTCAGTGTGGCATGATGCTTCATTATGTGCATGTACAAACTGGTAACGTCCAGTAAAGTATGACCTGAGCCATGTGCTCAAGTCTATGTAGTAGGATGCTGTGATCAATAGTGTCAAAGGCAGCACTTAGATCCAGTAGGATTAGTAATGATATGCTTCCATTATCAGATGAGATAAGGAGATCATTGTAGACCATTACTAGGGCTGATTCTGTGCTATGGTATGCTTTAAAGCCAGATTGATAGGTTTCCTGAATGTTGTTTGTGTCTAAGTAGGTACAAATTTGCTTAGACGCTATTTTTTCAAGAATCTTTGATATAAATGGGAGGTTGGATATAGGTTGATAATTAGCCAGGACATCAGGGTCAAGGTTTGGCTTTTTGATTAAAGGCTTAATGACAGATGTCTTGAAAGGTTTGGGAACATGTCCTGCTACAAGAGAGTGATTTATAATATTAAGTATCGGCTCAGCTAGGTTAGGGAGAGCAGCCTTAAGGAGATCAGTAGGAATTGGATCCAGTAGACAAGTAGAGGCCTTACTTGATGAGTTCAACTTGATAATTTCAGATATATTGGCAGGTGTAAACGAGTCAAGGTATGCTATAGGTCGGCTAGGACTTGCTGTTTCCATTATAGTGGAACCAGCTGAATTTGAGGTTTGAATGGTGTTATTTATTTTACGTCTAATAGATTCAATTTTATCATTAAAAAATTATTAAATCTGTGATATATTTAATGACTTCCCCCTCAGAAAATCATATGTCGGCAAAACTAGCAGATCTTTAAAGATGCGCATAGCTGAACATAGAAGCACCATTCGATGTAAAAACTTAAATTATCCAGTAGCTGCTCATTTTGTAGAATTTAATCATCCTATTTCATCCCTTAAATATATTGGTATTGAAAAGGTATCTTCACCTCCGAGAGGGGGTAACTTGGATAATCTGCTCTCTAGGAGAGAACATTATTGGATTTACCATTTAAAAACATTAACACCTTATGGATTGAATATGATCTTAGATGTTTTCTCTAACCTAGATGTAATTTATTAGAATGTGTTATTTATGATGTTCATATAAATTGATGTTCTTTCTATGTGTGTTTTCTATAATGTATTTCGTTACTCCCCAACACCGGCTGCTAGCCAGCTATCCGTTAACCCCAGGCTAGCTAGCCCTGATCTGGCACAGAAGCCTTCTCCCCCTCACCTCGAAGAGTCGGACGATCCGGTGATCGGTGGTGTTGACAAGGATGACGATGCGTCTTCCCGTCGGGCGAGGTCCGGTGGACCGTGTCAATGGAGGAGCTTCCTCCTCTGCAGAAGACTCACGCTGTCCAGCTAGCTAGCAAGCTAGCTTCTATGGCTCAGCATGACAGAGAGGGGAAGCGGCATCTCCTCGATGCACCTGTCATACTGTTTAGGATGCTAAAATGAGTCAGTACACGGCGAACGAACGGTGTAGAATGCGTCACCATGGCCAATAGCAGTAGATACAGCACTTGCAATGTTCAGCAGCGCAGTCCGCCTCCAATAGAATGCAGTGCAATACAATGCAATACAGCGGTCTTTAGAGGGAGCTTGTGAGAGAGAAAAACAGAATGTTGCTTAGCCCCTCTTTAAGGTTTCTGCTATGTAGCTTGATTGTTATCCTCTTTTTGTAAGTCGCTTTGGATAAAAGCGTCTGCTAAATGCATAAATGTAAATATAATGTAAATGTGTGCAACAAATGACCTCACAGCAATTGGTGTGTGGCACGGCAGAGGTTTTTGCTGCACAAGGGCGCGTCTACGCACCTGTCGTTGCCCACCTCGCCTCAGTCAGTCGTTAACTCACTGATGCACAGTCCAGACAGCCAGCCCACAAGGCCGTTGCTGATGCCGTGCACAGTAAGGGAGCCTCTCTTAGACGCTCCCGCCTTAGTAAATATTATGCTGAACTGCATTCCAAGTCGGCTGCTCCACAGATGTTATGTGCAAACGTTCGGCCAGGCACAGTTCAGACACCACAAGCGGATGCTCCTCAGCTTCACAGTCGGCCTCTGGCTTCACTGTCGGTCCCCTCGTTAGTGCCTCCAGGGGGCAGTCAATGGCACTTCGTATGTCAATGCTCTGTTGGCACGAGCTCACGTTGGGTTCTCTCAACGGTGACGAGGAGCTACCAGCTTCAGTTCAAAAGCCCCCCCTTCAGGGGTGTTATGCAGTCAGTGGTGTTCTCAGAGGGGCCCTGTACTCAGACAGGAGCTTCAGGAACTCTTGAAGAAAGGCGCTATTCAGCTGGTGGCTCCGGCTCTCGTGCATGTAGGTCGCTACTGTACGTACTTCCTCGTGCCCAAAAAGACGGGCGCTTTTCGCCCTATCCTAGACCTCAAAGCGGTCAATGGAGGTCTCAAGCGCCTTTTGTTCCGCATGCTCACTGGACGGGCGATGGCTCAGGCCGTTCCCCCAGGGGATTACATGGCCACTGGGCATGGATGTCCCAGTACTTCATGTCTGTCAGGGCGGCCCATCTGCCTGGTGTACTCAACACGGGTGCAGATCTCTTCTTCAGGGGCGTTCCGCACGCGTCAGACTGGCGTCTCTGCCCAGCTGTTTGTTTGCCATGGTGAACACGCCAAGGGCCAGGCCTTGTCTGCCCAACGGCTGTCACATTGGCTTACCGAGACTATCAGGATGGCGTACGTAAGGGCGCACTCCACTCGTGGGGTGGCGGTCTCCTGGGCCTTTTGGAAAGGCGTCCCTATGCAGGATATTTGCCTCGGTTCTCTGAACAACAAGCAGAAACGTACACTTCTAGCCTGAAGCGCCTCAAGCTCTGCAAAGAGGTCCTAGAAGCGTAAGCGCAGGCTATTTGTAGACACTGTGACGTCACATAGGGCTGCCTTGTGCACGGCCTGCACGCGTCACAGTGCTTACTGCCCTTTTTCAAAAGGTTGGTTAAAGATACTGTATATTCAGTAAATTTAGTCGAATGATTGGCATCATCTACTTGTACGTTTCTGCTTCTAGGATACGAAATATCCGTAACGTTACCGTAACGTTAGAATTTTATCACCTATAGAAACATTGCCAAATTAAGAGGATATTTTAATTATTATTATTATTTCATATGGATAGTGTTTTTTAGTGAATTTGGAAAAGGAAAAGGCTGCAGCATTGCATGGAGACCTTAACTGGTATTCCCGGGGTACATCTTTCAACGTAGTAATTTTTGAATGTGTTTCATGCTTTGTAGTAAAGCCCAGAGTTCGTCTCCTCCAGAAGCCACTCCCAGACTTTGGAGGGGCCAAAGTGACCTGTCTGGCAACTGGTTTCTACCCCCGTCACATCAACCTGACCCTGCTGAGAGACGACCAGTCTGTGTCTGAGCACCAGATCTCTGGGGGGGAGCTGCTACCTAATGGAGATGGAACGTACCAGATGAGGAAGAGCCTGGAGGTCAGAGCAGATGAAGGCGGAAGGAAGCACAAATACACTTGTACAGCCACGCATCTCAGTCTGGACAACAAGCTAGACATCGAAATGGGTAATTCTAAGACATGCTAGGTATCTCTAATGTATTTCTGTGTTGCCATGGGGACGAGACAGCATGTGTCGCCATGGAGGCTGGGAAAGGTTGAGTATTTTGGTTGTTAATTGCAGTCATTGCAGTGTCTTATTAGGCAGGATAGAGTTGAAACTGAGAACATTTCAAAGGATGTGCTTATGAAAAAAATGCTTTGAAACATTTTTTTCTGAAATTATGAGTCTGTCTTCTCCCACTGCCTAAGACCCAGTCAAGATCAAGTCATTTTGTTCTCAAGATCAGACTAAAGAACTGCCACATTAGTGTCTGTCACTACATCATGGGTGCGAGAAAAGCTGAATGAAAAGGCTTAATTTTAATGTTCATTTTAGTCCAAAAATATATAAATAATATAAAAAATATATAAATATTACTTAACACACTTGCATACAGCTTTTAAAATGTGTAGCAAGTCAATTAACATCAATTAATATTCCTTCATTGCTTAATGGAATTTTGTGCCAGTGCCATTTCTGTTGTTTTTGTGAGCATGACTACGACAGCCTGTAAAATTCATGGATTCAAGTCAGGTGAAATTTTGTCAAGAATTGCCACATGTAGTTGCTGGAGATTAAAAAAAATGCAATGTAATTGAAGCTGTCAGCCTATTTTGGGCACAAAATGTTCTCTTTATTCATTGTGTTTGTAGATTTGGAGCCAGGAGAAACAGTCGTGCCTGTAGTGATCCCTGTTGTGTTTGGAGTTCTACTGCTGTGTATAGTTGGACCTGTGATCATGTGCTGCAGAAGATGCAGGTAAAACATCAGGACACAGCCAGCGTACCATTAACTCCTTTTCCAGTTTTGTGTTTACAGAATATTCTTTGTCAATCAGGTTAGGCACGTATACAACGTCCTGCCTAATTTCTAGTTTGAAACTCGCTGTGGATCTGGAGTCAACACAAGCATTTCCAGTTTTGGGACATTACAGGCCTTTATATTAATTAATTAAGATAAATTGAAGCTTTAAACTCTTACCTTTTTTTTTATTTTAGAATGATCGCAACTTTGCTTCTTCCTAGAGACCTTTTAGCTCTGCAGTTATTCATTTAATTACAGTACTCTTCACGTCCCCTGGAGGGCAAATTTTCTGATCATTTTGGTGAATAGTCCACATGGTCATGGCAGAGAATTTTTAATAGGAGGAGCAAATTCTACGTCTACGTCTGGTGTGTAACTGCCCTCTAGGGGTGCTCATGAGTCCAGAATGAATGGGTGCCTCTGGAGCTGCACCCTCAAATTCCTTCATTTTTCCTTACATACTTTGTAAATTAGATTAATGTTATAGTATGTTAAAACTAGAATGGAAAATCAAATGGAACATAGTCCAATTTTTTTTATTCTCATCTGATTACTTTAAAATACGTCTTTTGTAAAAGGCAGATGACATTGTCCTTCATTGTGTTCCAGACTATTTGATCATTTCACTTGTGACATACAATCACTATCAATCTTGCTAAAACCACAATAATATTTGGATTTCGTTGACCATATGCAAGAACCATGTAATTTGGCTCCATAAATGTCCATTGATTTTGAACTTGATCAAATTTGGTAAAATGGGAGTTAAATAATGAGAGTGGAGGGGCTTTGTGTAAACAAGCTGCGTTGGTCATTATTTTGGGGATGACTCTGCTCTGTTATTTTCCACTTCTGACGACTTTATGACTGCTGTGTTTCAGGGCTCGGGCCTCCGCCTATGTTCCAGCTCAGAGTAAGTGTTTGCATCTGACCCCAGAGTCTATGTGGACTTACTGGTCCTCAATGCTTAGTTACACAGTTCTTACATACACAGGAGTTAATATACAAATGAAGACATATCTTCTGTTGATTTGCCATTTTGTCTCTATAGCCAGACATCACAGTTTGTTCCTAAATTTGGAGATTTAGTTTTTTTTTTTAGCTGGTTCTCTTCTTTAGCAATGAAGATCACACTCATTTTTGTATGACAAAAAAATAAGAAAGTAATCAAATGTAATGAAATTAGTTAAAGTGACATACACTGGTAATTAGTTACTCCTATCAGAAGTAAAGTTTTGTCAGGGTAAGTAATCAGTACAATTATACAGTAAAATCTTAACAGTACCTAAGGATGTATTAAACATTCCCTGTGAGCTGGGTTATTTTATCTCATTGTACAGCGTTTTGCATTTAAAGCTGAATCTGAAAGTGGACGTGCTTGTAACTGCTCTTTGTGTTTCAGGGACAGATGAACAACTGCCACAGGACACATCTGCAAACTAGGTGGCTTTTTTAAGTTACATACTGGTAATGGTACTGGTAATGCTCTACATGGTGAACAAGAGTGAAGTCAGCTGGTGGCATAGTTACAAATATTAGATTTAGGGATATATTGCACAAAAAAATTTATATACAAAATAAACTCATGGTTTAACATAGATTTAACATTTAACATTTAGATTTAACATTTAGATTTACAATTTATATATACTATTTAACATGTGGGGAAAATGCGCTAGATGTGAGGAAAGTGAGCTAAATGTTGAAAATATATCAGCTAAAAAACTGAAACCAAATTTTTACAATCGGAAAATGCGCTAAATGTGAGGAAAGTGAGCTAAATGTTGAAAATACATCAGCTAAAATTTTTTTACAACCGGCACCCCATACCAACGTAGAATCCACACTGAAAGTATAATTGATTTTGGTGACGACATCACTGGGTTTTCATTTGTATATTTAATTGTAACTCCATTTGTTAAAAACACTGGAAGTGTGACTAGTGAGCCTGTTCACATGTGCCTGTGAAAACAGGAAGTCAGAGACCCAGAGAATTTGTTCTAAATTCCCCCAGAAACAAGACTTTAGAACAAAACTGTAGATACCTGTTTGAGACTTGGACAAATTATTCTTCTCTTTCCTGCTATTTGTTTTTGGTTATACTGTTTTTTTTTTTGTTGTAGTTGTTTTGGATGCCTGTTGTATGTTTCAAAGAGATTTAGCATTTTTGTTACACAGAGATTGGTTGATTCTGAATGGACGAGGCCAAATACAGATTTGCTTCATTTAATTAAGAGTGACTGCTGGATTAAAACAAAGTTCATTCAGATATATTTTTTTTATTTAAAAAATACTACAACATTTTCATGAAAGGTGTGATAATGTTTCATTTGGTTTTAGTTTGCTGTATTTTAATGCCACACATAAAGTGTCTCTGACTGAACAGTAACAATAACAATCTTAAAAGACCGAGCTGCAAGAAAGTCATGGGAAGCACAACAATACGCAGTCGCGAAGGGATTGAATAGAGCCCACTGCTCAGACCCTTGTCTTGTATGGCTTTACCCAGTGTGCCCTCTGTCAGGCCAGAATGGTTAAACACCCCACCGGTTTGGACCCCTCAAGACACCACCATAGCCACACAGCCACCAAGCCACTAACCATATACCATATTGATACCATATAGTTTCCGTAAAATTACCTCACTTGTTCTAGTTTAGTTACAGGCACATAATGTCTTCTTTACCAGCTTACTACTACAATGACTTGGTTTGTCTGTTTCTTGTTAATAATTAAGTAGTTCTGTGGAAATAAGTGATAATGCATTTGATGTATTTTCCCGGAAATTACCTCCTTATTTGTCAGATAATTGAACAAAAACAATAAGAACTACAGATTAATTTTAAGTAATTTTATTATACTTAAAATGAAATCTCCATCACTATTACTTATAAACAGCAGAGTAATTGCACTGGAAACTGCATGGGAATTATACTTGTAATAAATTGCTACAAAGGATTATTATTATGAAATTACATTAAAATTCCATGGAAATTACCACCTTAATTTGTGCTGTTTGCATTGCTGTTACCTAGAAACTGCAGAGTAATTGCACTAGAAAATGCATGAAAAATACTTCTAATGAGTGGTAACAAGGGACTGTTACCATGAAATTACATAGACATGACCATACAATTGCCACCTTATTAGCGAGCTGTAATGTAAAGTGTTAACAATTTACCCATGTATATGGAGACATGTACGCATTAATAAAAAATGAGGCCTACATTTAAATGAAAAGAGTACAACAAAACAGCTGAACCTATGTGCACCTAGAATACAGTAAAGAAACAAAACTAACATAAAGCACAGATCATATTAAAGACATTCACAGTCACGATGTTTAAATTTACAGGTATTACACCCCACTTTTGAACAGTTGTGTTTGCAGTGTGTTGAGTTCAGCTTCGCTTTGTTCAGCACCTAAAAGAAAAAAGAGCAATTTGAGACTTTTGTGTGGAGATGTGTGGAATGGACACACGCAAACACAAACACACACACATATCTTGCAGACCCTGTTTAAATCCAAATTGTACAATGTAGTGGATACTGGAATCGTGTGTATGAAAGATTTGGCAAGGAGTTTCTTTTAGTGGTCAGGAGTAGACTGGGAGATTAAGAATGTGGCCAAGAGCTGCCACACATGCAAGGGAGTTCGGGACATCCCACAGTTACTGTAGCTCCCCTACACCCTTAGGAATTCCCAGAGGAACCATGGCAGCGGGTTCATGTAGATTTTGCAGGACCCGTGGAATGGCGAATGCTATTGGTGGCTGAAGATGCCCATAGCAAATGGTCTGGAGTGGCAATCATGAAATCTACCACTACAGTCAAAACTATGGAAAAGATAGGAGAAATGTTCAGACGTTTTGAGTGTCCTACACAACTGGTCTCCGACAATGGTCCGCAGCTCGACTCGGGAGGAATTACCATGTTTCTGCAAGCGAATGGTGTACAGCATATCAAATCAGCGCCTTTCCTCCGTCCACTAATGAGTTAGCCAAAAGGTTTGTCGAAACTCTGAAACATGCACTGAAGACCTCTCAGGGCCAAGGAACTTTTCATCAGGAGGTACACAGATTTTTGTTAACTTATAGAAATACCCCCCACGCTACCACCAAGGTCTCTCCAGCGTTACTGTTGTTCAAGAGAGAACTACGGACACACTTTGATCTCTCCTGGTGACCACGTGTTGGCCAGGAATTATTGCACGGGTCCCCAGTGGGTGCCAGCAAGCGTTGTGGTACAGACTGGTCCCGTTTCCTACACCGTTCAGACGGTTCAGATGGTCGCATATGGAGGAGACATGTCGACCAACTCTTACAGATAGTGGCATTAGCACACACCCCACCTCCAGGGGACGACAATGGAGAATTGCTGGAAGACTGCGCTGGTCACACCATCGCAGCATCTGGGAGTACCCCTGTAAATGAGGTTCCTGATCCTCCACCCGAAACATTAGAGGGGCGTGTGCCTCCATCTCCATTAGAGCTTGTCAGCTCCCTTCTGCGACAGTTTGGTTGGCCCTCCCAGTGAGCGCCGATATCCAGAAAGGGAGCAGCGTCTTCACAAACGTATGGATTTACAATCTAGTACAGACACACCCAAATGCCTGGGGCAAAATAATCCCCTTGGGGTGTCATCACAGGCTGAGGTAGACTATTATAATCTCGTATGCTCAGGTGTCCTTATAAAACAAACAAACAAACAAACAAAAATGTGTTAAAATTGATATGTGTTGTTTATATTGATATGTCTATGCTCTCACTTTACAAGTCAGTTATCATTTGCCAGGTTAATGCAGTTTAGACCTATGGGGACAATGTTTTGTGCATACCTGATATTGAGTGTGTAGTGCATTCTTCCTTGAATCCTCTCATCTCATCAGTGACAATATCCTTCTCCTTTTCTGTTATATTCAAAGAACTTATTGAATAAAAGAATACTACTATGCTTGTACCACTAAAAGTAGGTTTATTTTCAGTGAGGATTTTAATCCCACTACACACTCAATATCCGGTTACTCATAATGCTAAATATTCTATTAATGCAGTAAATGCAATATACTGGATGGGAAAAAATACATTCATGGGAAGATACTGCAAAAATACTACAAAAATACTGCATTGTACCACACAATGCATTATCTTGGTACTAATCTCCTTTTTTGTGTGTGTGGGTGTCTTCCAATATCCTGTAATGTTAAAAGACAATCCATGAGAAATTACATGACAAAAAGTCAGTGTGAATGTAATAGACTGAGAATCAGTGTGTGGTGTTTAATTTACACGTGTTACACACCCATTTTCAAACAGTTGTGTTTTCAGTGTCCTGAGTTCTTCGCTTTGTTCAGCACCTGAAAGAAAAAAAGAATATCTTTGCTCAGAACTGCAGTGTCCTCTCCCTGATATACATTTGAATGATAATAAACTATTATATCCATGATTCTCTACATATAAGCGCCCATATGTCCATACAAACCATTTCCAAGAAACATACAGCCCAATGACATGTGTGACGCTAGGTTTATGTGAGCATTTGGAGATGTGTGGAATACACACACACATGCACACACAAATACACACAAACATTTCTTGCAGACCCTGTTTAAATCTGAATTGAACAATCCAAATATCTTTGTGGAGGCTGACCAAATATTTATTTAAAGTAACTCCAAAGACGTTTTACACTTCAGTTCCCCCTATAGGTTGCAAGCAGAATTATTACTGCTGTCATAAATACATTAGCTTAGCCTACTATTGCCTAATGCCACATGCAGGCAATTAGTTTATCCAGCATCGGTTTTGGAAATAACTACATCTAGAGAGAAGGTATGTTGTAGGCTATGATGAGCTACCCGGTATCTCCCGTTTTTGTAGCCCACCTGTCGAGTAGGCTACGCTCCACTGAGAACTTGCCCCACCTATCAGGCTATTGTAACGCCTGATATAAAACAAGTCAAGCTTGTACTTTCATTACCCAATAGTACTTTGTACTACCCAATCTGGCAAACTTGCTTGGTGCAGTTATAGCCGATAGAGGGCCGCAAAGCAAATGTAGAAGAGTTGTTTGCTCTGTTATGAGTTGAGGAACCACTGAAATTATTATGAAAACATTATTTTAAGGTACAAAAAAAGTATTTTGTGTTGCTTTAAAAGACATTAGTCTGAACTCAAATGTTAAAGATTGTGAGATTAGACAAAAGGCTGTCCTCATTAAGCTGTCATCAACGTGCTTTTTGTACGGCTGGTATTAATTTATATGTTTTGTTTTTTGATAATGTGTCTGCTTTAAAACAAACCAGACTAAATGCACTTATGTATTCATTATGACATACTGATAATATATTCATTATGCCATACTCACTTGGAGTTGGACCGTAGTTGCTCTGTATAGAGGACTGGGATCTATGACCTGTGTAAAACAGAACAGTAGGGGACGGATTCTGACCATCGGCACATAGCAAAACAAATGTAAAAATAACAACTGAATAACTGAATAAAAACATAAATGAAAAAACCATAAAGAAAAGTCATAATATGTAAAATAATGTGTAAAAATATATCATGTATGGTTGTCATTTTTACTTTGTTTAACATATAATTAATGTAAATTGTGTAATTTGTAATAAGTACAAATGACTGTAGATGTAAAATGTATTAGTTGACGCTCCCTTAGATTTTGTTGCATGTGCGGAGTCAGTCTTTTGAGAGCATAAGGTTTTCTTACCGTGTGAAAAGTGTTATATTTGGAATTCGTAAGTAAAGACATAAAAACTACGTTAACATCTCATGTCATACGCATCAAGAATTACTGTGTCTACAGCTCATGTGAGGTACATTTTGTAACAAATAACAGAGTGCCACTACAGACACAAAACAAAACTGGCAAGCGTAGTGATTATTGTATGACTCCAAGCCAAGGTGCCTAAATGGCTACACATGGCTAAATGTCTACATATGGCTACAAATGACTAAATGGGAACATATGGTTGCAAATGGCTACTTGGCTAAATGAATAACCATAGTTGGGTATTCACCTTTGCGTCGTCTACACCACCAGAGCCACAGCACCTCCAAATTTGTTATCATATTGTGGCTTTGCATATTGCCCCCTGTATATACATTTATGGATGCATATTTTCATAAACACAGATCACTGAGGTTATGCAATTTGGCCTTTCACCTACATGCAAATGCACTGAAAATGCACCCCACACACAAGCACACAATATGTATGCAAACAATAATCAATAATGTAACCTACTTACCATCTGAATGATTAAAATAATTTTTCTAAATTAATGCTTTTCATTTCACATACTCATTTTCGTTCAGAAAAATATTCTGATAAACTTTGACGTTGTGTTTGTAGCATGCACCGGGTGCCTTACAAACAAGCAGGTCTGCATTATCAAAGTATAGGAGTTCAATGTCATCAAGCCTCACCACAACACTGTTTTCTGGGAATGGGGTCAGTCCCATTGTAAAGGTCTGAAATGTCCATAAAGAATGGGAGCCTCCAGAAAGACGACAAAGAGTATTTTTAGTACACTATTTAGCTAATTCAAATGAATTTTTCTATTAAATTTCATTTGTATAGCGCATTATACAAAGATCATGTCTCATAGCATTTCACAGCAAAGCACCAATGAACAACGAATACATTGTTACTAAATCATATACCAAACAGCTGTTAACATACAATTCTTTCATATGTATATATGTATATGTACATACATACATACTATGTGTGTGTGTAAATATGTAACTCAACTGTTTTAGTAATCTTCTTTTAATCATCTTTTAACAAAAAAGGTGAAGTTAGATGACACATTGTTGTTTCTGTACCACATATGAAAATAAAAACAAATCTAAAGGGTAAATGAAAATGCTGAAACTTGTTAGAGTAACCTACCTGAGTTGACACTTGACACAACAGTGAAGAGGCAAATTAATCTGTAAATGGACTGCATGTTAATGCAAAGCAAACACATTGTGTTCAGAAGTTGGTTTGAATCAGCTAAAACTTTCCCTTTCCTTAAACAAGCAAATCTCCTCTTCCTGTGTGTGTGTGTGTGTGTGTGTGTGCACGCATGCCTTTCTAGTGTTATGTTTCAAAATGTCACTGCATTTCTCATGTCTTGTCAGTCAGTCAGCCTGGGTGTTTATCTCAACTTTTCATAAAGCATCAGATAACAGAGCTGGCAGATTTGATTTATCCTGAGACTCTATATTCACAGCTGGTTTGGATATCACATGATATACAGGCAAAAGGCAGCAATTCAGACAACCTGATTCTTTATGATGTTAAATGGTAATGTTTTTTTTCTTTACATTTCATGTAATTTGTCTATAAAAAACACAGTAATGTCAGAGATATCTTGGTGGTGTTGGTGTTTTTTCACCGCTGCATACAACCTGTTGAACCTGCTTTTTCAAACGGAAGTGGCACACAAAGTGAACCCTGGCAACAACACAAGGATGTTCCAAAAGTACTACAGAGACCACATGACAATGGGCCTTTATCACACCTCAACATTCTGACGTTCCATGACATCATGGGGTGGTAAATCAATGTCAATAGTGGCGGGACAATCACTGATTCTCAAAGACAAAAACATTTCCTCGCTAGAACACTCGCCTTAGAAGCGAGGCAATTGCATAAAATGGAACAGGCTCGTAAGTGTGCATAAAGATTCTACAGCTGAGTGCTCTAGAATGGTTTAAATCTTGCCCACCTGGTAAGAAAGGTGGAGGATTGTGGGCATTGTAACAATGACGAGGATCCATCAAGTAGGACAAAAGTAGTAGTACAAAAGTAGGACTCAGTACTTGATAGCATTTTGAAGTATCCTTGATATTGGAACAGTACTTGACTAACTTGATGTGGACTCCATTAAGCATGCCTCGACTTTGAGAAACTGTGAATGTCTACTACCTGCCTACTACTTGTATACTGATCTCTGCAGAAGGCAGCAGGCAGTGTGTGGGGAGTGCCTAACTCCAACCTCCCATTTATATCAAAGATTCTTGAAAAAATAGTGTCTAAGCAAATTTGCATCTTCTTAGACGCAAACAACATTCAGGAAACCTATCAATCTGGCTTTAGAGCATACCATAGCACAGAATCAGCCCTAGTAAAGGTCTACAATGATCTCCTTATCTCATCAGATAACGGATGCATTTCATTATTAATCTTACTGGATCTAAGTGCTGCCTTTGACACTATTGATCACAGCATCCTACTCATAGACTTGAGCAAATGATTGGCATCAAAGATTCTGCATTAGCCTGGTTCAGGTCATACCTTTCTGGACGTTACCAGTTTGTACATGCACATAATGAAGCATCATGCCACACTGAAGTCAAGTATGGTGTGCCCCAAGGATCAGTACTGGGACCTCTGCTATTCTCCCTTTACATGCTACCTTTGGGATCTGTTATTAGAAAACATGGCATTACCTTCCACTCTTATGCAGATGACACCCAACTATACCTTTCAATGAAGCCTAATGATTGTACGCCAGTAACAAAACTTGTTGCCTGCCTCAGTGACATCAAAAACTGGATGACTAATAATTTCCTTTGCTTAAACTTTGATAAGACTGAAGTCATGTTGATTGGCCCTAAAAACCTGACCAACACTTTACCCCATCATCAGAGCTTACATAGTGACCTCTCACTCACACCTAACACAAAGGTCAAGAACCTTGGGGTGTATATTGATCAAGACCTCTCTTTAGTCATGTAAAGCATATCTCCAAAACCTTGTTCTTTCATTTACGCAACATTGCTAAGGTCAGAAAATTCCTTTCTTTTGAGGATGCAGAAAAACTAATACATGCATTTGTTACCTCCAGACTTGACTATTGTAATGCACTGTTCTCTGGATGTGGTACTAGCTGCATCAAAAACCTTCAACTAATACAAAATGCTGCAGCACGAGCACTCACTAGGACAAAAAAATATGAACATATCACACCTATCCTTGCTTCCTTACATTGGCTTCCTGTTAAAAGAAATGCCGAAATGATTTTAAAATACTTCTCCCTTCAAGCCCTTAATGGCCTTGCTCCAGCATATATTAAAGACTTACTTCCCTACCACCCTTCTAGACCCCTAAGGTCACAGAATGCTGGTCTCCTAGTAATTCCTAGAATATCAAAATCCACAATGGGAGGAAGAGCATTCTGCCATCGTGCGCCTGTCCTGTGGAACAAACTCCCTTCTAAAGTTCGTCAAGCGGACACTCTCAACACCTTTAAGTCTGGACTCAAAACTTTTCTATTTACTGACCCCTTTAGTTAGGGATGGTGTATGGTAAGCCACACCTCCTCAGGGTATTATTGGAAAGGACTGCCTCTGCTGTAAGCTCCCGTCCAGGGCTTGGTGGCCACTGACCATTTCCTTTGGTGGTGTTGGCTTGTTATACATCATACCTTAGTTATGCTGCTATAGTTTACTGCCGCCACAATCCACTCATCTGTTAACCCGTACAATTTTCACTCTGTCTTTCTCCTCCTCTCTCTATCCTCTTCACTTATTTCTCTATCTTCACTTAGCCAACATCTGTACATGGTTGCACATGCAATATAACTGACATTCTCTGAAATCTGATGGAGACTGTTCTAACTCATCTCTTCTCTGATTTTCCATGCCATTACCACCCTGCCTTGAGTCATCACTGCTTTCTACTGCCTGCGCCTGCACCTCCTGGGTTCTCCTGGGACCTTCTTCCAATGTGATCCGGCGGCACTCCTGAATGGTCCTCAACCCATTCCACTGTCCATGCCACTGCCTCCCTGCTGAGGGTCACCCCTGCCTTCCACTGCCTGATCCTGCATCTCTGGCGTCCCGGGCGGTCTACCTTCAGCTTCACAGATGACCCTGACATGATTGATACAGCCTCCAACTTGCCCCTGGCTTGACTGCGCCTAATGACATGGGACTACATCCTGGGATTCTAATGGGACTCCTATATTACTTTATTTACCAAAATGTTCTTGTAATGTGTATCTAATGGAATTATAGTGGACTACTCACCACCTGAGAGACTGAAAACCTGCCCTAGGCAGTTGGGTTAGCCCCTTGAGCCGTCGGAACTGCCCAAGGTTTCTTCCTTTACCATAACAAGTAAAAACAAAAAACGCTCCTAGGGAGTTTTTCCTTGCCCGTTGCTCATTGGGCCTCTTGTGTTAAGCGCTTTGTGACATGCCTTTTGTAAAAATGCGCTATATAAATAAAATTGAATTGAATTGAACTGGCCACGTGGTTTGTAGGCCTTGTTTGAAATATAGTCCCAGTACATCCTCATACAGATGACCAGCTTTTATTTTTCGTTCTGATTGACAGATTCTCAGTTTCTTCTTTCACTATCACTATGCTGTTTCCCACACTACTTTTCCCACAGTAGACTCACAATAATAAATGTGAGATGAAAGCTATATTGCCTGCAATACTGATGCACATTAAAGATGTTTTCTCCTATACAGCTCATATATATATATATATCTTGTACCTATACATTTCATGTATATTTTTATACCTATAGTTATATACTTATACCTCATACAGTATATACCATATTTGTAGAATTATCTCTTGGTGTATTAACTCAAATGTGGCATACTGTGTATGAAAAAAAAGAAATTAAGGCAATGTGGTATTCCTTTGTATGATCAGTGGTCCTCAAGTAATCACATCAGATTTAAAATCACATGTTTTATTTTTATTTTTGTATACTTTATTACCTGTATATAATGTTGAGAGTTGCCTTGTATATTGTCTTCATGCCCATAATGTGTCCATAGTACTTCTTGCACTCTACACTGATTGATGTCTATGTTACTTGTCTAGACAGCAAAATCAAATTCAAGTAGACTTGGCAAACAAAAACTGATCTGATTCTGAGATATCTGCATTATCTCCAACCTTCACCACAAAGTTGTATGGAAGCCAGAAATATGATTTCAGTGCAGGATTTCAGTTGGGTCTACGAGGTTTAAATGCTTTATTATGAAACAGAAAAGAATCCCAAATGGCTACATTAAAATGTTTTCCAAAACATCAGAATCTGATCATGTAAACATTGCCCACTGGAGTGGGTGCAGGCGTGAAAATTCTCCCCTTTAAAAAGAGCTTGGTGACCACAACCTCAGAGCTGTAGATTAATTTATAAATGCAAACCAATGTACTGCAAGTTGAATAGTTGCTGATGACATGATGAAAAACAAACTCAAACGTAACAGGCAAAAAATTTGTGTTGAATATTATGAATATTATTTGTTCCTGGTGTTTTCCTTGAAAGCACTGAACTGAAAATCTCACAAAGGTTTTTTTTTTTATTGCCTTGGTGAAAAATAGACGGATAGAAGGTGATACCAAGTATGTTCACAATACACACACACACACACACACACACACATGACCTGTTGCACTTACTTTCTAAGGGAGTTTCATGACGTGTTTGATGTTTCAAGTATGGGGAAATGTTTTGTACTTGGACATAGATGGAGTAGACTATTCAATGAATCTATTTTTGGGTTAGGCAGCTCTCAGCAGTGTTAGATTCTAATCACACACACACACACACAACCTGTTGCACTAGATTTCAGGACTAGCATGTCAATATCAGCACAGAGTGTACACAGGTTATACAGAAGACAAAGAAGATCCAACAGTATGAGGAAATGTTTTGAACTTGACACAGATTTAGTGCAGTACTCAGTGAAATCATCTCTGGTATTGTTAGGCACTCCTCAGCAAGTGTACTTATTTCAGGGCTTATTGCTTAACCCTACATAATAAGGAGTTAAAGAGGGTTTTTTAAAAGAACAACTACATTAAGTGTTGCTAGTGAGACGAAGAGACAGGAAAACAACTCTTGTGTCATCATGTCAAAGCTCTTGTTTCTTTGCTGTTTACTCCAAGCGGTCACATCTGTGAAATTAGGTAAGGCTTACAGTAACTTGTGTTTTGATATTGATTTTACTTTAATGTTTTTATGTTTTTAATGGTTTTAATAATTTATGAGTTTTAATGATTTTTAGGACATTTTACCTGGTCTTTGTTGCTTTGTTTAGATTGATTGTATTGGTTGGTTCATAAGCAGAGACTGAATGATTTGGAGAACTTGGTTGGCTTGATGCACCGTAGTTAGAGTCCATTAAATAAAAGAGAAAGATCTTTGAGCTGCCAATGAAAGTTGCCAATGAAAAGAAGTATGTGCAAATTGTGCATGTGCTTGCTCAGGGTGGTGGTGTCGCTGGTGGTAAAGGTGCTATTCAGCAACCGGAGGGTTGAAAGTTTAACCACTGTTTTGCCCTGATTGTCCCTTTGAGTGTTACAACAAACACACACACACACACACAAAAAAACACTAAATTCTTTCTTTCACACATTCTCCCGTTCTGTTCCTCTCTCTCTCATGCACTCACTCACTCACTCTTTCACACACAGACACATACAGCGAGTGAGGGGTACACTATGGATTCTCCATCACCTGTGTGTGTGTGTGTGTGTGTGTGTGTGTGTGTGTGTGTGAGTTAATGGGTGTCATAGGGTATAAAGCATAGGAGTAGGAAAGCACCATATAAAATGCCATCAAAATTAGACTTTTGACAATATGCTGTCATGAAAATACTTCTGCAATACGCTTCTGTAAGTGTCCTGTAGAGCATGCATTTAAAGCTGAATGTGAAATGTTTTCCCCTATTCACTGACCTTATAGTGCGGATCATATTTTAAAAAAATATGTTACAAAATACTGTCAATACATTTGTTGTAATCTTTGTAAAACAACAGACCTTTATGACCAAGTATGACAATGACTTTTGAGCTCACAGGAAAGTAGTGGGCTTACTGTTCAAAGTCTATTGTAAACTGTAGTCATAATAGGCTAATGATAATTTAACAAAACACTAAGGTTCCAGCAGTGGTGACTCATGGCTGTTTTGGCTGGGGACATTGCCATAAGTTTCACAATAGCGGGTGTAGCCTGTTGCAACGTGCAGCTGTAGCTTGACATCAGCCTAGATTTGTGTTTCATAAAATTTGTAAGACGATTGCTGTAGCCTATAAATAAAGTATGCTTAAAAAACAATACAGGCTAATATGATAAAAAATATATAGCTTACAAACAAATATTGCAGTGCATGCAGGGAAACATGAAGGCTAGCTTTTTGAGCCAAGCAGCTAGCTGTCAACCACACTTTTAGTAGGAGTGATCAAACTTCCGTGGTGTTTATCTTTTATTTTACAAGAAGCAGCTACTGTACAACTTTAAGTCGTTCTTCAAGGAATGATCTACGTTAGCATCCTGTTAGCATCGAACGTCATGTACATGAAGGCATAGACACCATTCTGGCCGTTTCCACTATCAGAACTTCAGGGTAATTTTACCGGACCTTCACGGTGAGGGGGGAAATCGAATGTCACAGTCCTTTCAGCCTTGCATTTCCATTAGGAACGACTGAGAGGACCTTTCGCTAAGACGTTGTCACATTGTGACCGTTTATGCTTACTAAGGTCAGTGATCAGCACCTTTACCTCTTGCTAACTTGCTAATACGAATATGTGGCTGGTAGACACAGCATATACAGGTGCACTATCTGGCTACAAAACCCAGATTGTACAGTCAACATTTCTTGCCTCATTTAATAAAATATCAAGTCATAAAGCCCAAACTTTTTTTTTGCTTGTCACAAAAATAGCGATCGTTGCATTAGCACTGCCATTTTGATTTGTTGGCTTCAGTACCTTGCCATGCATGCCTTTATTTGATTGCAGATCTAATCAGCTATCCCGCCTTTTCAGGGACCAACGGAGTACCTAACCCAGAGCAGGTACTCCGTTGGTCCCTGAAAAGGCACGGAAAGAGCTTCTTTGGGGCCGGCCTGGTCAAATGAGTAAGGACCAGGGATTAAATTGGGCCGGGGCTGTCCGGGGCTGAGCCCCGGCACATAAGCTCATGCTGCATTACGACATCAAAAGCAACAAACCTTTTTTCACGCTTTTAAGTAATTAATTAGGCTAAACTATCGTTCTAACAATTAGTAAAACAATGAGTTTTGTAGTTTGTGTACCCTAATAGACCGCCTGGTTTTCCTGATAAAAGGACGACCTATCAAAGCTTAGAAAAGTTGCAATCAGAGATTCTAGAACGCTACGTGCTGCGTGCTTTTCCAGTCGGCTACTTTTTCCTCAGCGAGTCAGAGACGTTAGTTGAGGCTGTCAAACAGAGCACCGCACGCTGCTACACTATATACGAGAGGTTGACACAGCGAGATAGAAGCAGACAGACAAGGTATGTGCGAAGAGGTCCTTAAATGCAAAGAGGTGCTTAAATGAGTAGCTGTCAGTTGAATTCCATTGTGCATTTGGCCAGTTCAGTTTCCATACATGAGCCAGCTAGCATACCTCAGGTAGCTACGAATGAAATACTAACGTAATGACATGGCAAACAAAGAAAAGTTTTCATCTGCTTCTGCTCTAAGCCTCAATTAACTGTCGACACAGTCTTGGTTTCACTTCATACTACGTAGAAGTAGGTAGTCAGTGGTAATCAGTGTTTTGTAGTTCTGGATTTTCAGAGGTAAACGTTAAAAATGCAGCCTAAAAAATGTGTAGTGTTCTTTGTATTAGGATGCATGTTTTGGTTGCATTCATTGCATAAATTTGTTGGGTTGACATTTTGACTGGCATTTTTTCAACATTTATCCCAAAAAATAAATCAACTGTTTTGACTACAGATCATGCAAGCCTTGAAAGTTTCTCATAAAGGATCAATATTTAGGCTACACTAACACTGAGCATTTCCCCTCTGCATGTGTGATGTGTTTCACATGCTATTTTTTCACTTTAAGTTCTACAGTACAGGTATTTGTGACCAGATTTAAAACGTTCTGACAGCAATAATATCCCAATAGCAATTTGATTTGCTATTGTAATGGTTGTGTATCTTGTGTGGTAAAGGTATGACAGGTCTGTGACATTTATTATATTTCATGTCATGCATATGCCAGTACCAATTCTGACTCCAATCTGTACTTAAAAACTCCCAGTATAGTAGGCTATCTGAGTGAGTTAACAATACACAAACACATAGTGTAGTAAAGTGTGTGTATTCTGTGCAGTCAAAAAAAAAAGATTCTTTGCTCCGACCCCAGACCAGAGCCCCCCCACATAGCAAATCCCAATTTAACCCCTGGTAAGGACTCACTGCAGCCTGTAAGAAGGCCAACGGACAAGTGCAGTCACGTGACGCTATCACTCTGACGTATTATAATTTGCAGCAGCGAGAAGTCTTCCAGTCTCCAGTCAACTACTCCACTTCCCTGCAAAAATGGCAAAAGTGTTACGATGGTAAATTACTTAAAAACAAGAGTGAATGAAGCATTTAAACACAAGAAGAAGAAAAAGATGAATGAAACAACCAAATTGTGATTGTAAAAACGTGTTTGTGAAATGAGTTTTCCATGTGGCCACACTCCAAGCAACATTTTTCTGTTTATTAATCCGTTTCATACTGTTTAGGATGGTAACATGAGTCATTACACGGCAAACGAACGGTGTAGAAAGCGCCACTATGGCCTACAACGGTAGATAAAGCATTTGCAATGTTCAATAGCAGCGGTCGACCTCCAATAGAATGCAGTGCAATACAATGCAATACAGCAGTCTTTAGAGGGAGCTCGTGAGAGAAAAAGCAGAATGTTGCTTAGCCCTGCTTTAAGCTAATGTATTGAGCCACACGATGTCAAGTTATGATTGTTATGGAGTTAACTTAGCTGCTATCAGGCACTGTAAACTAGCCTACACGATAGTTGTTTCTTTCAACAAAATTTCAAATAGTACAGTGTACATTACTTTGTGAAACCGGGGTTGACAAAACCTGGCTATCTGTATCGGTGTTAGTCGGTATTGAATATAAAGTTCATTTGTTGAACCCATTGACTGTATATTAGGATTTCTATTTATCTTGTCTATATTGTTAAGTTTTTGGGCTGAACATATAGTTTTTCTCTGCTTTGGTGCTTTTCTCACAACAGTTAACATTTGTACAGCGAATGTAATACACTTTGTGCTATATTGTTATAAAAATAAAACGTTGACACTGACGAAAAGATGTACTTGCTAATTTGTGCTACATAATCAACAATCATTGAAAAACTACTTCCTCGTTTGGGGCTGACGTAGTCACGTGACAGCACTTGGCCGTTGGCCTTCCTATAGTCTGCAGTGAGACATTATAGGGTCAAATGGAAACACACATACCGTGAAGGTCCGGTAAAGCTACCCTGAAGTTACGATAGTGGAAACGCCCCTATGGTAACCAGAGCTATACAAAACAGCGCTCAACCTCATGTCATCCCTTTTCATACAAGTCGATATTGTGCAGTCTTTTAAAACAAGCTTTGTGAAAGATTTACCAATTGTTCACCGTTGTAATCGTAGTAAATTACATTGAATTATAGTACGTACAGAACATATTGTATTTTAAATAATTTTACTGTTGTTTTTTTTTTTAAATGACGTTGAAGGTAGAGACAACCCCATGTAGTCGCTGTTAGTAGAGGGATAGCAACAGTCATGAAATGAGTCATGAGTCATCTTGAAATTAAATCAGGATAAGTCGATTGACGAACAGATAGGACAGGGGAACAGATTGAAAATTATATTCTGTAGAAGTGCTTGGATTTCAGCAGAAAATATATGGTGACTGTCTACATGAGCACTAAAGCACCAACAAATGATGAAACTTAGAAGAGTTTGACCAAAGACATTTAAGCTTCGGCTAAAAATGGCTTAATGCGGAATGCTGGGGGTGAATGGAGGTGGGCACTGGATATATGTTTGTACTCTGTAACATCTTCCAGTACAGTCCAGGTCCAAATCACACCGGATTACTCCTTTCAGGAGTTTTAATGTTTTTCATAGGCAGCATATATTGTCAGGGTTGTCATATTTTTTAAAAGCTTAAAAAGATTCGGGGCTTATTCAGTCCCCAAAGACACCCCCTCACTCCACTCCGATGGGGCGATGGTGGCGCAGGTGGTAGAGGCGCCGTTCGGCAACCGGAGGGTTGCAGGTTCGAGCCCCACTCCATCTGACCACAACGAAGTATCCTTGAGCAAGATACTGAACCCCAATTGCTCCCGGTGACAGGATGGTACCTTGCATGGCAGCCACTGCCACCGGAGTGTGAATGGGTGAATGAGAGACATATGTTGTAAAGTGCTTTGAGTGCTCGTAGGAGTAGAAAAGCGCTATATAAATGCAGTCCATTTACCATTTGCCCCTGCTCCTACACACGCTCCCCCTCTATCTATTTACTTTTGCTATCTTTTAACTATAAATCACTAACGCAGTAAATGCATGTAACCTGACCTCTCCACCTTGCTGACCATTTGACTGACCCCCATGTGTTTCTGTTATCTTACCTCCCAATACACTAACTATTTGACTGAAGACTACTCATCATATATTCTCCTATATATTCTCCTATATGTTTGATATTTTTTAACCCCCAGTTTCTGAAAAATTCATGTCTGGACTTCTGTCACAGGTTCTCACTCTATATCGTCTCACGCTACATTCATCATTGGAGACACCCCTTTCCCACAATTCAGTGTCGTAATCATGCTAGATGATGTCCAAATAGCCTACTATTCTTTAAATGAGAAGAACAAGGACCAAGGTCATTTCAAGTCAGGAAGTGACTGCATTCAAGAGGAGGTAACTAATTTGGTTTTTAAAGACATGTATCAAGGTGCGAGAAGAACAGCCATGTTCTTCAAAAAAAAGTACAACCATACATATGGTAAGTGACTTTTGGAATAGTCCCTTGAAATGAAACTCTGAAAAAGGAGCTATTAAATGTAGGGTAGGATACATTTTCCTAAAATCCCCCATAGCCTAAGTGCAACCAATTAATTAAATGCTCTAAAATGAAACAAAAAAAATATTTGTCACCTGTAGAAGAAAATGGACCATTGTTTCTGTACTTTTGAGGTGTTACTTTATTATATTTTCATTTTTTTTTTTTTCAGGATATCCAGTCCTAACTTTTATTTAAAAGCCTCCTTACATAACTGAGTTAGCCTACCTGTCAATGACAATATTACTGTAAAAGTAATTATCAGTAACACTTTTACCATAGTTTTACCAGGTTTTACCATAACAACAATATCTTATTTTGTGTTGTAAAATAGTGAATAAGAGGATTCATTATTTCTTACTTTCCTCTGCCAAAGGTGTACATGTCCAGCAAATGACTAGCTGTCAGCTTATTAACAGCAGCATCCCTGGAACCTGGGAAGTCATATACGCTTACAACGGAGTAGGAACTGGTGGGGTGAATTTCAATTCCGAACAAAAGTCTTGGAAGTTAGATGGGTTAAATTGGTGGTTCGATATACATGGACAATTGGCAAGAGAAACTTTGGAATTTGTGAATACGAATATATACACACCCCTCTGCATCAGGACCCTGAAGAATTGTCTTCACATGATGAAAAATGATGTAATGAAAAAAGGTAAGCACTGTAACATCCACCAATAAAATAAACTGCCAAGGTATTAAAATGTTAATATAAAACAATATTACTAAGGCATCAAATTCAAGACTAACACTCTTTGAATTAGATGATATAGGTTAGTAGACACAAGGCTGTTTGCACCATGCACCATGACTGATCTCACTCGGACCTCAAGGCTCAATCCTTGGACCATATACTATTCAATTTTTATGATCCCACTTTGACAAATGACCAAGAACAATCATTGGTTTGCAGATACACAACTTAACTTTCCTCTTTCACCTAATGATTTTGCCCAAATTGTCATTAGCTGACCAAACAAAACCAAGTTAATTCTATTTGGGGTAAAAAGATGCCACTATTGACACTATTCAAATAAGCAATTGCTAAATCAGAATTTTATCACCTATAGAAAGATTGCCAAATTAAGAGGATATTTATATTATTATTATTATTATTATTATTATTATTTTATATGGATAGTGTTTATGTATATGGTTAGTGAATTTGCCTAGTGTTCATAAGATTAAGCAATTTTTTGACTGTGTTTCATGCTTTGTAGTAAAGCCCAGAGTTCGTCTCCTCCAGAAGCCACTCACAGACTCTGGAGGGGCCAAAGTGACCTGTCTGGCCACTGGTTTCTACCCCCGTCACATGAACCTGACCCTGCAGAGAGACGGCCAGCTTGTGTCTGAGCACCAGATCTCTGGAGGGGAGCTGCTCCCTAATGGAGATGGAACATACCAGATGAGGAAGAGCCTGGAGGTCAGAGCAGATGAAGGCGGAAGGAAGCACAACTACACCTGCACAGCCACACATCTCAGTCTGGACAACAAGCTAGATGTCCAAATGGGTAATTCTAAGACATTAACAGAACTGAGAACACTTCAAAGGATGTACTTATGAAAAAAAAAAAATTCTAAAATTATGAGTCTGTCTTCTCCCACTGCCCAAGACCCAGTCAAGATCAAGTCATTTTGCTCTCAAGATCAGACTAAAGAACTGCCACATTAGTGTCTGTCACTACATCATAGGTGGGAGAAAAGCTGAATGAAAAGGCTGAATTTTAATGTTAATTTTAGTCCAAAAATTAATATTTGAATATTATTTGAAAAATTAACACACTTGCATACAGCTTGTCAATTAACATCAATTAATATTCGTTCATTGCTTAATGGAATTTTACACCAGTACCATTTTTTGATGTTTTTGTGAGCATGACTACGACAGCCTGTAAAATTCAAGGATTCGAGTCAAGTCTTTGTCAAGAATTGCCACATAGTTGCTGGATATAAAAAAAATCCAAAATGCAAAAATGCCCTATTTTGGGCACATAGGGCGGAATTCTCCGATAAGCGCGTAAGTCTGTTTTTGCGCGATTTCATTTACGCGCCTTTGTACTGCGCGCATTCTCCTCTTTCGACACCTGCTCCTCCCACAGCGCTTAAAGTCCAAATCGAGGCGTGTTTACGAAAGGGGCAGTATTAACCCAAAACAGAGGGCAGTCTCAGTGCCAATGTCGTGGATTGTGGCTATCAGGAAAACATGGAACAAGGATTTTCGGATTAACCATGAAAATGCCGTTGTAGTCAACAGAAAACGCCAACCATGACTTTAAATTGGAATAAGCATATCACCTATTCCAATTCCGTGCCTATGGGCTAAGCTATCAACTCAAAGTAAGACCACAAATCAATTAACACACTGACACAGTATTT
This sequence comes from Limnothrissa miodon, assembly GCA_017657215.1. Lineage (NCBI taxonomy): Eukaryota > Metazoa > Chordata > Actinopteri > Clupeiformes > Clupeidae > Limnothrissa > Limnothrissa miodon. The sequence goes on along the minus strand of JAGFZM010002891.1, from coordinate 8,090 downwards.
CAACCACTGCAAAACGTTTGCAAATACAGTTGAACAATACAATTTCATTGAAGTAATAAACTGTACGCAATGACAAAAATAAGAAATAAATAATTTAGCACTTGTTAACCAGAGAAAAACATTTTAGATGTGCTCCTTCTACCTTAGAACTCCCTGGAACAACCCAGATCCCAGAATCGTGTGTGACCTTGATGATCACCGCTCGGTTTAGTGGATCACTGCTGCGAAAGCATAGCTGATTTGCTCCAAAGGCCTCACGGTCAAAACAAAGCATAGAGTGGGGTGTCTGTGAGTGTGAGTCATACTCGCAGGACAAACCGATAAATGTGTGGCTGTCTGCGTGCTTCTCTCGTCCCCACTGAAGCAAGGCAGTGCAGTACTAGCATTTTGGTTTTAATTTTTGAGAACATGGTAGAAATATTGTAGTACTCTCTTATTTTAATTGAACAACATTTAAAACAGGAGACAGACGAGGATTATAAAAAAACAGTAACAGAGTTGATGATTTTGTCTGATAATTTCTTGTGGTTGTGTTAAATGTAGTGTAGAAAGTGTAGAAATGTAATTTACAATGTCTCGAACATTGGCATGTTCAAAATCGGCCGTGACCAACATCAAACGCAATATACTATTTCACCATACAGTGGCGCTTGACCTTAATACAGCCCTCAAAGGTGCGTAACAGTAAAAAGACTTAAGTCAGGAGGAAAATACGCCTAAGGAAACTTTCCATGAGGAAGACCCCAGTTTCAGGGTTGCTCCGTCTAGAGCGCGCAACTGGGCTTTTGGTGCGCAAGTGACTGATTTGATCCAATGGCAGAATGCGCGCAGGCTGAAAAGCGCGGAGCTACACGCTTTTTTTGACTTAAGCACCCCGGAGAATTCCGCCCATAGTGAAAATGTTCTCCTTATTCATTGTGTTTGTAGATTTGGAGCCAGGGGAAACAGTCGTGCCTGTAGTGATCCCTGTTGTGTTTGGAGTTCTACTGCTGTGTATAGTTGGAGCTGTAATCATGTGCTGCAGAAGATGCAGGTAAAACATCAGGACACAGCCAGCGTACCATTTACTCCTTTTCCAGTTTTGTGTTTACAAAATATTCTTTCCCAATCAGGTTATGCACGTATACAACGCGCTGCCTAATTTCTAGTTTAAAACTCACTTTGGATCTGGAGTTCCAGTTTCGGGACATTACAGGCCTTAAAATTTAAGATAAATTGGAGCTTTAAACTCTTACCATTTTTTTAAAGAATTGCAGCAACTATAATTCTTCAAAGAGGCCTTTTAGCTCTGCAGTTATTCATTTAATTACATTACTAAGACAATACTAAGTTGTTTATCATTTTGGTGAACAGCCCGCATAGTCATGACAGAGAATTTTTAATAGGAGGAGCAAATTCCACACAGAAATTGCTCCTCCTGATGTTTTACTGCGTCTACATCTGTTGTGTAACTGCCCTCTAGGGGTGCTCACGGGCAAGTCCAGAATGAATGGGGGCCTATGGAGCTGCACCCTCAAATTCCTTCATTTCTTCTTATATAGTTTGTAAATTAGATTAATGTTATAGTATGTTAGAACTAGAATGGAAAATCTACCCAAAACATAGTTTATATTTTTATTCTCGTCTGATTATTTTAAAATACGACTTTTGTGAAAGTCAGACATTGTCCTTCATTGGTTTATAGACCTATATTTGACTGCTGATTTGTTTCAAATTTTACATACACTCAATAACAATCTTCCTAAAAACCACAATAATATTTGGATTTTGTTGACCATATGCAAGGAGAACCATGTAATTTGGCTCCATAAATGTCCATTGATTTTGAACTTGATCACCTCATAGCTGAACTCCAGCTATATTTTGGTTTAATGGGAGTTAAATAATGCGAGTGGAGGGGCTTTGCGTAAACAAGCTGCGGTGGTAAGTCATTATTTTGGGGATGACTCTGCTCTGTTATTTTCCACTTCTGACGACTTTATGACTGCTGTGTTTCAGG
>JAGFZM010002888.1:4110-15846 GCA_017657215.1 Limnothrissa miodon | reverse complement strand
ATCATTATACGGCGAATGGGTGTAAAACAGACAAAAACAAAAGCCCAAGTTTTCTTTTTCAAAGGACCTTGGGCAGGTACACGGGAAAGATTAGTGTAACATTTACCGTTATCCGGTCAGAGTGTTCTCCCCGATAAACTCACGCAAGTAGGAGTTTTGCAGTAGCAAGGCACTCCTTCAAAAATGTGAATAAAGCTTCAGCTTCAATTAGCTCACCCACCACATACTAACTGACAGGCACCATGTTTTCTCTGATGGAATTCGGTCTTGTGAAAGCTGTCTGTTGGCAATAAACATCGCTGAAGTGCATTAAATTTTTCTTTTTCTTCACGTTACGTTACAACACCGATTAGCGTTTTTTTTCTCTCATCCGCCGCACCTTCAATGAGATCCTAGGGGAAACACTGACATTGTAGGCTACCCATGAATCATGAATCATGAATCAATGTGATCCCTGTGTAACATTTTGCTAACCTATGCCAAAACACATTAGCATTCATAAATGTACAAATACAGGTCACCACTTCAGCCTGAGTCTGATGTGACACTGCCTCGCAAATTCCATCCGCCCTAGAACAGAGGCTCTGTTCCACTGACCAGGTTCAGTGCTCTCACTAGGACCTGGTAGCTGATCAGTTATCTTTAATTCTTCGTTCCACTAGGCCTATAATAAAAAATGTGACCCTTGTGATCTTTTTTTTTATTTGAGTTGGATCATCGCGATTAAAGAACACTTCCCCCCGTACGTTTTAGTTAAATAGCTTCGTATTCAGCAAACTCGTTCTTTTCATTCCGGGAGATAAATTACGTTTGATTCGTCTGTTCAGTGTCGGGACTGATGGACCCTGAACTTTGCGGGGCATTTGTTCTGTGTGATGTTTTGCTTTTTTTTTTTATTTTTTTTTATGAGAGCCTGCGGTCTTTGCGCTTCAAGGCGTTCTGCGCTAATTCATCCATCCAACGTTCCATCACAATAAAACGATAACGATAATCTCATGTGTTTGTGTTTCCTTCTGAAAGACAGTTATTTTACACAAGAGGAAGAGGCTTTCTGTCTTTATCAGTTTGAGCTAATGAAGCTTTGCCTGAATTTAGCTGAATATATCCATCTAGTTAACCCTTGTGACATTCATTCTGTTATTGGGCGAATTTATGCAACTATGTAAAGAAACGAGTTTAGAATGTGTGCGTTCGTGTGTGTGCGTGCATGCATGTAGGCACTCGACTGACGGTCCAAATGACGGCAGGATTTGAGGTGGGCCATGTGTGTATGGAGTAAGATAGCTGTCAAAAAGTTTCTTTTCTCAACAAGTAATACCTGTGAATGGGGCGATTACATATTTTAACGTGTGCAAAGTGGTATCCATAATATTGAGAGGCGTATTGAAATTTTGATTTTGTACTTGTAATTTTTGAATTCACATTTTTTTTCCATCCGTATTCTGATGGATAACATACACACACTTTATTTTATGCATGACTGAACTCATTTGAGAAGTCACAAATGTTTATTTTATGCACAACTAAATACGCACGTGTATCAAATATATGGACACGAATATTTTGGCAGAAATCTTACCCCACAGGTGTGGGGGTCCGAGCTCAGTCGCTCTCACAGCCAAGGGGTCCTTGAACTTAAAAAGGTTGAAGACCCCTGGGCTACTGTAATGCCGTTTCAGGTTCCACACCACACTCAAGGCAAACTGGCTTGCCCATCACTTCAACAAAGTAATGTTAGTCTACAGTCCGTTTCGCTTGAAAAACAGGACATTATCCACCTGTCTCCTCATTGCGGATGCCATTCTAGGCGTATACTGTAGCCTATATGATTGAAATTTTGTTGTGTTTTTGCGGTCCTGATGACGTGACACTCAACTTTCGAAACAAAAAGGAAATTAGATATTGATTTGGGTGGGGATGGGGGCTGATATGTTTTATCGTTTTATGATTAAAAATAAATAAAATTAATAAAAAATAAAAAGTCTCAGCTTTGCCTCCGGACGTTCCCCACCCCTGGGCTAAAGCCTCCACATGTGGCGAAACGTAAAAACAGTAGGCTACTTAAACAAAAAGTAATTTCACAAAATAACCTTCAAATAGGCCTATTATTTACAAAACTATAAAGATAATATAATTAAATGCAAAACATATTAACAGTGCCACACGGCCTGAGCTGCCGGACAGGTGTGTTGGTGGGTTTTTCAAAATGTATTCTTAGTTCAGAAAACTTTAAATTCCATTCGAATGAGACAGACATCTGTGGCTGAAGAAGGAAATGTAGATGAAAACAGCTCCGACGTGTGCCTCTAGCTCCTGCTGCTCCTACAACCAACTTCTTTGACCTCTATGACGCAGCGCGACACGCCCCTTTATGCAGACCGGAATTGTTCTACTTTGCCCCCATAGTAACGTATTATGTTGCTCTATCTTGGTCAGTATTCAAGATCTTTGGTTAGGCTGCCTGCAGACAGACCCACTAGAGGGAGCGTCAGTGTTGTTAGCCAATCAGAGGCGATATATTTGCATATCATTAATATTCATAAGAATCCTATCCCTGCTCTCATTTTCACCTAACTAAAATAGCTTGAAACAAGACAACCACAGCATCTTTTTTGTCGAAACCAACTCTCATGACATTATTTTAGACAAGAGACCACCACAAAATTAATGAAAATACGATGGAATGAGACCTGTAATCCATGCTGATACCTTCTGGTATGGTTGCCAACTTTTAACCAAATATGACATCAAAAGTTTTTATTAGGGTCTTGGCCTGCCAACTCGCCATTATTTCTGTCGAACTGGTCACCTCGTCGACCGTTATCCCTTACATAATAGGCAGGCCTTGCTCTCCGGTCACCGCTGTCGTAACTGTGCGACCACATCCTTTCCAGAAGCGCAGGACTGCCCCTCTAAGAAAGTCGTCTTCCATAAATTTTCAGTTACAGTTCATACTTTAAATGAAAAAACGTATAAGAACGAACTGGGTTAAGCCATTGACTGTATGCAAAATGCTAACAAAGTAGCATTACGTGCCAGAGCGATTGAGTGCACCCACTGAGACGTGACTCGTGTAGGGGAAGACCGGTGGCGTGTTTTTTCGTTGGGAACGGAAATGCTCTAACTGTGCGTTCACACCAAAAACGACCAAAGCTACAAAATGGCTTTTGTTATTTTTTTGTAAATGTACTTACCAATGATACTTAATAACTAGTAACTAAATATTTTTCATTCTTTATTAAGCTGTGCAGTTATTTAGGCTACTAAATCAGATTGTTATTGTAAACTATAGGCTATTTGAAACGCTATAGACACTCTGTACACTCTTGAATTGTTTTTATTATTTACAATTTTTATGCTTTATGGCAAAAAGGATAACTTGCTGAAATTATTGCCGGGGTCTACTTACACTACCCAAAACCCAGGCTTTACAGGCAGGACTTTTTAATATTAACCTGGTAGGCAGTCTGCTATTGTGCCGCACTCTTTAATTAACATTATGGTAGGCTACGTATAGGCTATGATTTTTTATTATTGCATCAATGACATTAAGCTAAGCCTTTTCAATCGCTTGGTGGCCTACCTGATCTCTTGTCGGAGCTGCGCGAATGCATTTTCAATCAAGTTACAGCATTTTCAGATGCAGATGCGGCTATAGGTCCTGGAAGTCACCAGGGCATATCATTTCCGCCGCTACAAAGCGCTATTTTTATACCTCTTCTACAGTTCCAAACAACAGTGAGTAGAGGGTCCCTAAAGCCAAGCCGAAGTATCCCGAGGTCTTTATGTGGTCAGATAGAGTCCAGAATGAATTTTAACGAGCCAGTACCTTTCCGGAAATGTAGCTGCCATCTTTAGGGGAAAGTCCGTAGGAGTCGATTTCTGAGTGTGGAGTAACACGCTCTGGAAATTCACAATTTTCGAATTATTATTATTATTATTATTATTTTTAAACATAGTCCTTCTTTCGAAATTTAAATGAAGTTGTATGCTACAGTAAATGCTAGCTTACTTACAGGTTGGAATTTTGAAATGTCACGTGACGGAAGACGGCTTTTGCATGTGACTGAACAGAAGGAGAGGTGTGTGTGTGTGGTGAGGTGTGATTGTTTAACAGCAGCAAACTTTTGGAGTTATGGTGCGTGTTTGAGATAACGCTGGCTAAACTACTTTGAGTTATCTGTTCGTAATCTAGGCTTTGCTGTTGCATACAACTTCATTTCAATTTCGAAAGAAGGACTATGTTTAAAAAAAAAAAAAAACTGTGAAAATTGTGAATGTCCAGAGCATGTTACTCCACACTCGGAAATCAACTCCTACGGACTTTCCCCTAAAGATGGCAGCTAAAGCAGCAACATTTCCGGAAAGGTACTGGCTTGTTAAAATTCATTCTGGACTCTCTATCCGACCACTGAAGACCTCAGGATACTTTGGTTTGGCTTTAGGAAACCTCTACTCACTACCACGTAAGTGTAATGTTGTTTGGAACTGTAGAAGAGGCATAAAAATAACGTTTTGTAGCGGCGGAAATGATATGCCCTGGTGACTTCCATACTAACGAGTTTTGGCTCTAAACGGTAAAATATAACTTTCTCAAAACACATCTGAATGTCATGTCAACTCAACGTATGTACTCCCAATCATCCGTAAATTGATCTAAAGTGTATTTTACTTAGGGTTGCAAAATTCCGGGAATTTTCAAAGTTGGAAACTTTCCATGGGAATTAACGGGAATTTATGGGAATTTACGGGAATTAATAGGAAAAAACGGGAAATTATCTAAACTAAAGGTCAGGGACATAAAGATAGTTGGTAGAAAATAATATTTTTGCAGTCTTGGCTAAAACTATGAGATGTGATATGCATAAAGTTGAGTAGCCTATAATTTGCTATTCTTCAATCACAGGGGCATAACACACTTCTTAATGCAGGGCTATTGAGACCGCACCTCCTATACGCATTGTGCATCCTCCCATCACATTTCAATGATTTCTAGAATTATGGACTGCTAAAGCAACCTTTATGAGCCACATACAGTCACTGATACAGACACGTGAGGCTACACATTTGAGGACTACAAACAGTCAAGCAAGTTATGATGAAATTCAATTCAATTCAATTCAATTCAATTCAATTTTATTTATATAGCGCATTTTTACAAAAGGCATGTCACAAAGCGCTTAACACAAGAGGCCCAATGAGCAACAGGGGCAAGGAAAAACTCCCTCGCAGCGTTTTTTGTTTTTACTTGTTATGGTAGAGGAAGAAACCTTGGGCAGTTCCAACGGCTCAAGGGGCTAACCCAACTGCCTAGGGCAGGTTTTCAGTCTCTTAGATGGTGAGTAGTCCACTATTATTCCATTAGATACATATTACAAGAAAATTTTGGTAAATAAAGTACAGTAATATAGGAGTCCCATTAGAATCCCAGGATATAGTCCCATGTCATTAGGCGCAGTCAAGCCAGGGGCCAGCTAGAGGCTGTAACAATCATGTCAGGGTCATCTGTGAGCTGAAGGCAGACCGCCCAGGAAGCCAGAGATGCAGGATCAGGCAGTGGAGGGCAGGGGTGACCCTCAGCAGGGAGGCAGTGGCATGGACAGTGGAGTGGGTTGAGGACCATTCAGGAGTGCCGCCGGATCACGTTGGAAGAAGGTCCCAGGAGAACCCAGGAGGTGCAGGCGCAGGCAGTGGAAGGCAGTGATGACTCACGGCAGGGTGGTAAAGGCATGGAAAATCAGAGAGGAGATGAGTTAGAACAGTCTCCATCAGATTTCTGAGAATGTGAGTTATATTGCACGTGAAACCATATACAGATGTTGGCTAAGTGAAGAGAGAGAAGTAAGTGGAGAGGAAAAGAGAGGAGGAGAAAGACAGAGTGAAAATTGTACGGCTTAACAGATGGGTGGATTGTGGCGGCATTAAACTATAGCAGCATAACTAAGGTATGATGTATAACAAGCCAACACCACCAAAGGAAATGGTCAGTGGCCACCAAGCCCTGGACAGGAGCTTACAGCAGAGGCAGTCCTTTACAATAAAACCCTGAGGAGATGTGGCTTACCATACACCATCCCTAACTAAAGGGGTCAGTAAATAGAAAGGTTTTGAGTCTAGACTTAAAGGTGTTGAGAGTGTCCGCTTGACGAATGTTAGAAGGGAGTTTGTTCCACAGGACAGGCGCACGATGGCAGAAAGCTCTTCTGGCCATTGTTGATTTTGATATTCTAGGAATTACTAGGAGACCAGCATTCTGTGACCTTAGGGGTCTAGAAGGGTGGTAGGGAACAAGTAAGTCTTTAATATATGCTGGAGCAAGGCCATTAAGGGCTTTATATGTTAGGAGAAGTATTTTATTATAAATATATATTCTATATAAAATTAGAATTTTATTTGAAATAACTTAGATGATATTTGTTCTAAAATGTTAGATTTTAGCTAGCCCAATCAAAATATAGATTGCTAGCTCACTGGTAAGGCAGATATGTTAAAGGTAAGCTAGCTAGCACCTTTTTATTAAAGAAGTTAGCTTATCATGGTGCTAGATAGCACAAAATGTTCTGTTTCTTCTGCGTCCTGCTAAACAGTTTTACATAACCACACCTGATTTCATACATCATTTAAATGTTTTGATAGCCCTTTCCATTTGTTCAGTTTACAATCTACATATTTTTCTTATTTAACAGAAAAATGCTATATTTTTTATTTTAATTGTATCTTTTTGGCAAAAATGTCTTCTTATGACAAAATATGTTGTTGGTATATGAGTCATATGGTCTATGTTTCTTAAAATCATCCAAAATTTCCAATTAATTCCCATAAATCCACATAAATTCCACAAATTTCCATTTTTTAATATTTCTAAAATTCCCAAGCTAAAGTTTCCATGGAAAGTTTCCGGAAAGTTTTCAGAAATTTACCGGAAATTTTCCACCCCTTTGCAACCCTAATTTTACTCCAGATAATTCCTTTAAGGTCACCGTAATAGACTATAGTCTCAAGTCACAATTTTAATTTAAAACATTTTAAGATCAATAAAAAAATAGATGATGCAATCACCTTTGTTACTAGGTCTGGGGTCTGAGACAATTAAGACAGCTCACACAAAAATTAACACAAATGCATATACTTTTATTACAGTAATAGACGGGGATAAGCCCAGCACCTGGCAGGCAAGCAGAGCCTACATATAACACACACATTGACAATAACTCAAAACAAACCATGTTCACACACGCACACACAACAGGTTAGCCTACAATATAACAAATAGACTTCCCCGTCGGGCGACACTGGAATCTCGTAGGCTAACGTTATTCTGACACAGGAGCAACTCACATCAGCAGACACAACTGAGAAGAACTTAGAAGTCTCATTAATCACTCGTAAGTAGGCTATGGCACTCACTAACTCGTCTCCCATCTCTGTATCTTTGACTCTCCCTCCTCAAGCAGAACAGCTCCCCTATTTAAAGGAGAAATCCGGTGTGATTTGGACCTGGACTGTGCTGTAAGATGTTACCGAGTACAAACATATCCAATGCCCACCTCCGTTCACCCCTAGCATTCCTCATTGAGCCGTTTTTAGCCAAAGTTTTCATTAACCTTACACTGCTAGCTATAGGGGCACAGCTTTGCCTATGCAGCTAAATCGCTATTTTTACACCATTAACAAGGTTCAAAGTAACTCCACACTTCATTGGTAAAAAATATACTAAATAAAACACTAACACCAAAACTTCTAACCCTTCAACTGTCTCTAGCCTCCACTTATTAGCATGGAATAAGTCACACAAACTAGCCTACTGTAAATTACCTCAGCTGAGCAACATTGACCCGATATTACGACTTACGTGCGCTGAGAACCATCTGATCCTATATCCATAATGCTGGAGTTATAGCCTATAGGGTGTCAATGACAGCTCTTTTCTATTGGCTATTTATTTCAGAAAAAATATGGCATTGGCTAGCCTAACTGAAAGTGTTTTTCTGTTAAGTGTTTCAGAAACCCTCACCCAACACCTGCGACTACGGTATGAAAGTGGATCATCATGCGCCAGACCAGGCAGAAGAAGCTGGAGACGACCTTGAGAATTAAAGTTAGGCTAAATAAAATCAAATAAATAATTTCCCCCCTAAAAGAGGAAATTAATTTTTACTACCTAAAAATTGACTTGACTAAACTCACGTAGGTTATGGACATCCTGGCTTGGCTAATTGTGTGGTATTTTTTTAGCCCATAGTTAAATATATAAACAATATCTTCTGGTTTTATCAATTGATATGTAATTGAAATTATCTATAGTTACGTTGGAATTTCAAAGTTGATTCAATATCAGTATCAGTTGAAATACAATTGAGATTCCATTGGTCTATAGTTGATAAATCAACATTGTTTCAATATTAAATTTGGGTGCAAACTGATGTTGATTCTACATTGTTTCAATGGCTGTCTAAATGGCTGATAAAACTTATGTTTTTTCATGTAAAACGTTTGGCCGTTCGTTGTGCTAATGTTCAGATAAAAGCTATGGCGAAAACATAAATGAGAAAGACTACATTGTGATCTTGACGTCACATTATCACTCGTATCTATCCCACTGATCTCTAAAAAATATTCTTTAGAGATCAATCTATCCCACTGAGCTAGATTCCCACAACGCATCGCTGGATTAAATAGACAGTGTTGGGAAGTTACTCAAAAAAAGTAACTTGTTACTTTACTTTAGTTACTGCTTTAATTTGTAACTAAATTACGTTACTCGTTACTCCTTTTAAACAGTAACTCACTACACTACTCATTACTTTACTCGTTACTTTTTTCTCCCTACCCATCCAGATTCTAGGCAGAAGCACAAACTATTTGTTCCACCCCGTTTACACATACGTTTTCTCTTAAAAACGGACACTTTCCCCTTCGTTTGCGCCTTTCATTTACACACAAACGGATGTCGCATCTGAAAACGATTCTTTCTAAAAAAAAAAAAAAAAACCTCCGGCAAAAGTGGAGATTTTTGGGAAAACTCTGCTGTCTGGTGGGAGAACTTTGAAAATGAGGTGGTTGTCCCGGAGGAATGGCGTGAGGCTTCTGGTTGGCTTGTATGGCTTTCCTATAGACTGTATATAATAATGGGCTTTCCTTCTTCCTACACTGCGGCCCATAAGCTTAGCCTAGGTATGACGGCTCTTGACAGCATATTTATGCAGCTTAATGTAAACGGAAACTTTTTTTTAAAGCGATGGTGTATGCACGGAATTATTTTGGAAAACGGAGGAAAGAAAATATTTGATTATCAAAAACCCAGGTATGTGTAAACGTAGCCTCAGAGTTGCAAGTTATCTACCTAGCTTCCGATTAGCCAATAATCTACACCTGTTATTATGATAATGACTGACATCGCTAGCCTAGTACTCAGTGCGCAAAATAGACTGAATTAATCGTTATAAACATGACGTGGGTCATACTAGTAGCTTTACAGTATGTGTTCAGGAGAATAACATCAGGCTACAAACTAAATATAGCCTATCAAAATTATTTGCAAGTGTCTGACCTTACCATAGGCATAACCAACTTTATCCGAATGGGCTAACTGAATCTGCACACAAAACGACATTGGATATATCTTGCATTTCAGTGGTTTTGTCGCGTTCTCTATGCTCTCTCCTTCAGCTACAGACGCATACAGATCAGTTAAATAAGCTAACAGGTCATAAATAGTTTTACTGAACAAAACGTTAGTAACACAGAAAAAGTCTGTTACAATAGATAGTAACTGTAACGAATTACTGATATTTTTAAATGTAACTCGTTACGTTATTTCGTTCCAGAAAAATGTAACAAATTGCAGTAACGCTTTCCTTTGTAACGCGTTATCCCCAACACTGTAAATAGATCAGATAAGAGCGAATTTTGAGCGAACTAAGCAAATATAATATAGCTGCTACTCAGGCTAATGATGAGCGTAGCTGCTACCCAGAGTAGTCCATGCTGTAGTGACGTTTTTAATTTGTGGCAAAGAGCTGTAATTCACAAAGCGGCCTCTCACAAAACCTTCTACCATCAAACTTCTTCGCTGTGAATCGTGGTTTTCTTTGAATTAAAAAATATATTTTAAACTGACAAACAACATGGTTGCTATGGCGATGCCGCTGTGCGATGGCTGACGTTAGCTCCACTACTTTTCTTACATTTCTTTTTTCATTTCTAACACTATGCTGTAGCCTACCATGTCTTTTAATAGTTATTGTTACTTTTTGTTAAGTTTTTCGTCAGTCTCCGTGAGTTTGGAGGTGCTTGGTTTTGACTTTTTTTTTTTTGCGGATTGCATCTGTTTAAATTATGCATTCCGACCTGCCGTATTTTTCTGTCTTTTTCTGCCTGCCCTACCGCCTTCATTTGTGGAGCCTGGAAGTGGCCAAGCAAGCAAAGATTGAGTTAAGACTGGGAGAGACTGGAGCTGGTCGTGAGTGTGGGACGTGGAGGGCTGCAGAGGTTGATCGCCTACCGTAGCCTCATGGGTGGAGGACCTGCAGGGCTGTGTTCGGCCAAGTTTGGAGGAAGATGGCCCTGCCTGCATATCGGCTGCTGTCTTGTGATCTCAAATGTGATGTTGGTCAACCCCTAGCCTACTTGATGACACTTCTGTGTCCCGACTTCAAGGAAACAGCCACGATCTCAAAAACATCTGAGCTTGTAATATACATGGTCCCTGAATTCTATTTACAGTAGCCTATCGGCTAATGTAGCCTACTAATGGCAATGGCAGATGACGACAGCATTATCTTAGGCTAGCCTATATATATTTCGTTTTTTTTCTTCTTCTTCTTTTCTTTGCCTTTATCCATCTTTTCTCTTGAATACAATTTCACTACATGTTTTACATAGTAACTCAATGTATATGACAAATAAACTCTTTGAACTTTGAACATATGTCCCATTCATGGTTCAATTCAAACGGGACCAGAAAATGGTTATAATATTGCCATAGAAATACATGGCTAGCGTACACATTCTGAGGTCCCATGAGGCGGAAGTGAAACGGAAATCACTGGGGCACTCTATTCGTTTGATTCACATGACGTCACTGTAGCTTTGTGCCGCCATATTTGTGACCGATTTATGACCAGACTTAAAGGGCTAGTTCAGTTTTTAACACATTAAGCCCCTTTCACAGGTTGTCTAAAATGCAATAAAGTGGTTGACATCGAAATTTTGACGATTGCTTCTGTCTCGGCAATTTGGGAAATGTAGAATCGCCTCTGGCTGCCTTCAAAATGGCTAGCAATGGGCATGTGTTGTTTCTATCCTTAAAAAACACTGGTTTTAAAAAGGTGCTACTCACCAAGTGGTTAGTGGTGCTCAATGATGTTCCAAAACATGTATCGTAGCGAAATAAAGCTTCCGTCATGTTTTATTTGACACTTTGTTTATATGAAGGAGCAAATAGATCCCTATGGGACTCACAAAATGGCAAATAAAACATGACAGAAACTGTATTCTGCTATGATACTTGGGTTGGAACATCAGCAAACGCCACTAATTACTAATAGCACTAATAGCACTTTTTTAAAACCAGTGTTTTAAGGATAGAAACAACACATGCCCATTGCTAGCCATTTTAAAGGCAGGCAGAGGCGATTCTATATTTCCTAAATAGCCGAGACAGGAGCAATCATCAAGATTTTGGTGCCAACCACTTTATTTCATTTTAGACAACCTGTGAAAGGGGCTCAATGT
>JAGFZM010002886.1:0-12840 GCA_017657215.1 Limnothrissa miodon | reverse complement strand
GCATTCAATTTTACCCAATAGCAGCACTCAAATGGCTTTCGTTTATAGTCGTCATACTGCTACTGAACCAATCCTGTGAACAGAAGTAAAAAAAAAAGGGCGTGTTATTGTTAAGCAACGCAGCACACATGCCGGCCGGTTTTAAGCGCGCTTCGCTCTGTCTTGCAAAATGGCATTGTAATTCTTGCATAAAAAACATACATAAATGGTTTAGCAAGAAAAAGAAAACAAGTCACATAATGTATACATGTAAAGAAATTGACAATAAAACTGACTTGACTTGAAGTGATGTGTCATGAATATAATAAAAAGTAAAAACAAGCACATGAAGAGAGTCAGAATTTCATTGTATTGTCTGTATTGAGTATAAAACAATTTTGAATAGAGTAAAAAATATTTTGATGATAATTAGGTGTAGGCCTACTTACCTAGGACTACTTGAAACTTCGCCTGCAGGTGTGTTTGGCTGGGCCATTGTAACCATTTATGGTCAGTGGTCAAATTACATAGGCTATATAGGCCCAATTAACTTAAAAAGAAATGTAAAAATGAATTTTTTTTCTTCCTATGAGGAAAGATGCTGAGGGTTAATTGGCTTTTCTTAAGGTGAAACTATTTGGATTAGTTCAGGCCACTATCCACTAAGGCAGCCAGGTATTTGATTAGATTACGTACTTTCTACTTACCTACTAGTTACTTACTTGTTGTTTAATTTTGCCTTTTTTTTAATGAAAAAAATGTTTACAGACATGGGGAAACTACGGATCAGAAGAGTCATGCCAAAGGTGGTGCGGAGGGGACTTACTGGGTGGCGCAAAGTAATTTATATTGATTCTGATATTGTTAGGCCAAGAGCGGGTGCAGCCGAATTAAATGTGGCCACTGATGACACGTTGCCAGACTTACCACCAGAGTCATGTACTGAGACTGCATATTGTAAGGCAAAAAAAAAAAGAGTTAGATGCCTGGAATGCAGTCAGGGATGACATGCTCAGGGTGACATTCGATTTATCAGCACCTATTAACAGGCTGTGTGTGATGTGCACACAGCCAGGCCATTATAAGTGTGCTGAATGCAGTTCCACTGCAGCATTTTGTGAAGAGTGTGTGAGGGCAACTCATAAAAACTCTTTACATTTTTTTGAAAAATGGAATGTAAGTAACACACACTAATTCATAACTAAAATCATAGCATCACACGATAGATCAAATCAATAAAGAGTAAAGTTGTGGTTATATCCTTGAGATATATGTGATCATATCCTTAGGAATGTACTGTTATTATGAGAATATATTAAAGTTCAACCACTATGAAACTTGCTTTAAACAAGCTGTTATCAAATTAAATGTGATACTTATACTCATCAGTCAAATATGATTTTATGTATTATTCAGACATTAAAATGGTTAATTGTAATTGGTTGCAGTACTAACTGATGATGTCTTCTCATCTTCTTACAGGGAGCCTATTATGAGCCATCATCCCTGGGGCTTGAACTCCATTTACCACCAGGCCATGATACACATGCTACCTATGACAGGGAAATAAGGGTGATTGTAAATACAGGTTTGTTGCTTTATTGGCAAAATAAAGTTCAACCTAGACCTAATTGCAACAGAAATTATTTTTGGAAGATATGTTCATGAAACCTTCACTTATTGCACACTAAAAGTCTAGTGTAAAACTGAAATTTACAGTGGGCCAAATAAAAAAAAATTGTTGTTGTTGATTTGTCAGGAAAACTCTGCACAATCCAGACCCAGATGTGTGAGTGTGAGCCTGAGGCCTGCACTCTGGTCAGGTATGGCCTTTGGCCTGCAACTGCCAGCAGACCTCAAATGGCATTTTCTCTTCAGTTGCTGGAGCTTTTTGTTTACTTGTCACTGGAGTGCCAGGTGTCTGTAGAGGGATTCTGCAACACCCTTCGCTGGCTACACCACCTCACCCACACAGAGGTGAATTTTGTGAATTCCTTTATTTATTCAAAGTAAATTCATTGTAACGTTTGCAGATACAAATACTGTAATTATACGGTAACTTTTTTGACTGCTGTAGGTAAACACTCTGTATAGGGCATTGGTGGGGGAGTCTATCAGCCAGTTCAGACATTTGCACTTCAGGAAGACCAGGCTGGTGGACATTTGTCCTGGACTTGATGATGGGACTACATGTCCTGCATGCCCAAAAGTTGGTTAAAGTTCCATTATGGTTCTTTACAGATAACACTTTCAATCAGACTCCAGTACCTATTTATCCATTACATTTGTACATTTGTACATTATATACACACACACCCTGGCCTAGTCACTGAAATAGGTCTAGATAAAAGACTACAATAAAAAAATATGGTATTTGTCTGTGTCTTTTGTAGTTTGTGTTTTTTGCATAAGAATTACTGCTTTTTTTTTTAGGCGGATGGAGTCATAACTGTGGCCATGGATGCCAACTTTGGACTGGTAAGGAAACAAAGTTCAGGCTTTACCTTAAATCCTCTCCATGGACATCGCATGTTTGTGCCACAACATGAGCTCAATGCATATCAGGTTTCCCATCCTGATACATTTAAGCCCCATGAGGTCAGTATCAGAATGCATAATTGCTACTTTCCATGCTAGTTAAACGCTAATGTATCTACAGTATGTATAAACATGATACTTATTCCTGTATCCTAGGATTGCAACAACTTCAAAGCAGGGAACATGGTACGCTCCAAAATCCAGCAAAAAAAACTGGATGTTACAGGTGTTTTTGGAGCATCTTGTAGCCATGAAATTCCAATCATGTTTCTAAACATGACAATGGGAGAAAGGTAAGTGAAGGTTTTGATATTTGGTGATATTGTTACTATTTTCCTGGATCATGTGATACTTTCTTTATAACATGTTTGCTATATGGTACATGTTTGTTTTACAATAGATTATTCTACCCACTATTTGTTGTGGACACCCTGCTGCACAGATGTGAGGGCAAAAACATCCATCTGAACATTGTCTATGACATTGCTTGTGTTGTGTCATCACATTTGGAAGTGGGTACAATTTCAACAAAAATATGGAGGTAATGATGAATAACTTTAATGTCACTTTCACGTTTTACTGATGTCATACCCCCCCACAGAAATCGGGAAGGGGCATTCCACAAGGTGTATCCTTGGCTGTACCAGCCTTCCATGCGTATGGGCACAAAATGTCATGCCAGGTAATTTCACTGACTTTTATTTATCCTGAGTGCTCCACTCCCCACCCACCTCAGCATTACCCCTATAACCAATCCCATCACTAGAAAGCCCCTGAACCCACTCCCAGTGCTTTCTGTGCTTAGTTCCAATCCTCACATATAGCTAATCTTCCAACCACCCCCTCCTTCCTACAGTATTTGTTGTTTTACAGATTTAATATGTTGTGTACCAATCTCACAGCCAAAGCATGTTGCTTGCAGATAAAGTACAGCACTAGAAGGCAAGAAGGCTTTGGCCTCACTGATGGAGAGGGCATGGAGAGACTGTGGTCTTTCCTACGGAGGTTTGGCCGTGTCACAAAAGAAATGACACCAGCTCATCGCCTGGACCTTCTCACAGATGCCCTGCTCCATTTTGCCAAAAGAAAAACCACAGACATGGGTTTGTTCAGTATGAAAATGCTTAGTAGCTATGTTGTGACACTGAAGTTTCAAAGTATCAAGGTGTAAATTTGATTTTTTTGACACATAATGTCTTCAGAGATGCAGCTATTAAAAAGACAAGACAGAGCCAACAAAATGCTTGTGCATGCAGAGGAGGAGATTTTAGCTGTCATAAAAGAAGCCCCAGGTAAACCTTTCACACTTTTCTGTTCTTAGCCTTGTGTTAATTCAATGGAATTGGACTTGGACTTTTTTTGTTGTACAATACTTTCCACTTCATACCTGTCCTTTACCTCTGGCGGCTCGCATCAAATTCAAATCACTGATGCTGACTTACAAAGTGCTTAGAGGATCTGCCCCTTTTTATCTAAGCGCTCTCATAAAAGCTCAGGCTACCCCCCAACAACTCCGGTCCTCCAATGACTGTCGACTGGCAGTCCCGGCACCTCGCCCAAGGCAATCCAGACTCTTCTCATGTGTCGTCCCACGCTGGTGGAATGACCTACCAAAAACAATCAGAACAGGGCCATCTCTGGAGGCCTTCAAAAAGCTCTTAAAGACCCAGCTATTCAGAGAACATCTTCTATCCTAGCACTAAAATGAACTGAAGCACTATCCCCTAGCACTATGCTCCTTAAGGTTTCTGCTATGTAGCTTGATTGTTATCCTCGTTTTGTAAGTCGCTTTGGATAAAAGCGTCTGCTAAATGCATAAATGTAAATGTATGTGGAGGAATGACCTGCATTATTGGTTCTGTAGTTTCAGTGTCTGTAGCCGACATCGTCCGATGGAAAGAAGGGGAGGTGGAAGGGGCACAACAGACTCCAAAGGCAAGAGGTAAGCATCTGACAAGAATGCATTATACACTGGTTTCTAATATACACAGTGCTAGTTTGACCAATGCACTACATTGACCTATGGATGATTGCTACAGCTGTTAAACAAGTAATTCATGAATGACTGTTTTGAAATGCCAAATCAAAATTCTGTTCTAAATATGTTCTAAATATGTTCTTCAGACACTGTTCCTAGATGGAAGAAGAAGTATATGACAACATTGATACAGTACAATAATCTCAAGTAAGAGTTGCATAAATATTACAATATAAATTGCCACAACTTTGAAAGACTATAGACAGGCCAAATCTAACAGGAAGATCAGAATATTGTAATATTATATCATAATATTGTGTGACTATATTTCTGTGTTGGTATTTTCTACACATAGATCTAGTTCTTCAGAGGTTGACCCTCACGTGGCAGCTGGGTAAGCAAAATACTCTTTGTTGAATATTCTTCTCACCCAAGAAGAAAGTTAATAACATTATTAACAACATTTATCTGATAACCTTTGTAGGATGGAGAGCTGTCTAAAAAACATAGAGACCAGTCACAATATTGTACACAGATGGCAGGAGAATGAATCAATTTTTCACTCAACAATAACAACTGTTGACAGAGAAGTGAGGAGCCGTCTGCTTAGTAAAGCAAGAAAGGAGGCCAGTGAAAGAGCTGTCCTCCTAAATCTAAAGAAACGATACCCAGGTAAATGGTACTGGATAATGTGAAATCTATCCACCTAATTCATTTGACATCATAGTAAATGTCAAGTCAATTATATTTATACTGAACAAAAATATAAACGCAACACTGTTGTTTTTGCTCCCATTTTTCATGAGCTGTACTCAAACATCGGAAATTTTCTCTACATACACAAAAGACCAATTCTTCTCAAATATTGTTCACAAATCTGTCTAAATCTGTGTTAGTGAGCACTTCTCCTTTGCCAAGATAATCCATCCCATCTCACAGGTGTGGCATATCAAGGTGATGATCGGACAGCATCAATATTGCACAGATGTGCCTTAGACTGCCCACAATGAAAGGCCACTTTGAAATTTGCCCAGTTTGATCAAACAGCACAATGCCACAGATACAAGTGCCTGGGGGTTCCATTTCTAGTGCTAGTTAATGTTTGTTTTTGTGTTTTCAAAATTTGTTCCAGATGGTCAGGGGATTGCACTTAGGCTGGCAAAGCAGGTGGCACTCTGCAATAAGCGCCTAAAGCAGGCTATTGAGATGTATAACAATGTTGAATGGCCACCACAAAATGGCTTCCCAGCCACCATTGATTTCCTAGGGGCGTGTGACCCCACAAACACTCTCTACAACTGCCTGGATATGTCTGTAGGTACACTTTTCTTGGCATGCTAATCTGAGTGTATTTTGGAAGGTGTTGTGTTTAGTACAGGGATGTGTATGGAAACCATCAGGCAGACAATCAAAAGCATGACTGTGTGTGTGTCATGTCAGTGTTTATATGGGGTGGGTGGGTGGATGGATGGATAGATAGATAGATAGATAGTCTTTAATGTCCCCTTGGTGCAATTTTGTGCACAGCTGATAGTCAACACAAATATACAATCAAGTACACATGTGTGCATATGTGTGTTTGTTTATTTTTTCTTTTTGTCCTTTTTTTTTCAGATTGAGGAGGATGTAGTGCCCATGAGCCTTAAAAGAAGAGGCATCGATGCTCTTCACCTCAAGGCTCGAGCAGCAGAAGAGAAGGCCATAGTTTCTAATGGAATGAAGAACATTGAGTGCCACCTTAAAGCACAAGAGGCTCTACTTCTTTCTGTCATTGATACTGCTAAGACGCCAGGGCAGAGAGCTGTGCTGATGAAACAGCAGATGCTTGTTCATCAGAAACTTGCACAAGCAATGCTTTTGTTTGGAGACGAGCATGCCCCCACCTCACTTGACAAGCTGATGTACACTGTTGATGGTGATGATGATGTTGATGATGTTGATGATGATGAAGTTGATGATGATGATGATGATGATGATGTTGATGATGTTGATGATGAAGATGATGATAATGATGATGATAATGATGGTGATAATGGTGATGAGTGAGTGTTGATGGAATTTGTTGAGAGTGATTGTTATTATCTTCTAACACATTTAATACAGAGTCAGGTCATGACGTGTGATATGTATTTTCAACTTTCTATATAAACTTTCAACTATATAAATTTTCAACTTTTTATATAACTTATAAACTATAGCTTATTTTTACTCCTATTAAGACTTACAATGGGCAAGGTAATAAATGTTAATGGTACTGAAATATTGTGCATGTGTGTTATTATTAATTATTGTCCACTTGCATGTCACAGACGTCCTCTGAAAGTACTGTTCAAACAGCAGGGTGAAATTATGATGCTCAAAGGGGGCGCTTAGTAGTCAGTGAATGTGTAAACTGTAATTTAACTAGGACCTACACTTGCATATTAAGGTTGATATGAAGATGTTCCATGTCAGATTTTATGTAAGTATGATTAATGCAACTTAGAAATGTTAACCCTCTAAATGTTCACAAATTCCATAGGCCAAAATGGTAAGGTAATTTGTAAAAAATATTTTAATGTGACACATATATTGATGAGGAAGATAAAACTAATACCCAGCCACCACCAGTGTCCGAAAAAAGGCCTTTACACTGTCCCGGGACAATAGATAAGAACCTGTTATTATGCAGAACGCGTTTCCAGACGGACCAGTTTTCTGACGGACAAGAAGGAAGAATGCTCGCCAGGTAGTGTGTTCTTGGGGAATTGTGCCGAAACAACGTTCCTCACCGTTCACTGTTTTCGTTTGTAAATAAAGTCCACTGAAAGATGAGTTGAGTTATTCCTGATGTTAATTAAATAAGCCGTAGGGCTGCAAGTTAGTCGCTAAGCTTTGAACTGCTGCCGCAACGACGGGCAATATGGGATGCATGTTGGGAAATGTAGGCCTATGATGCGTATTACAACATCAGCAACTCAACTGTAGATTTTTCACATTCACATTTCACATTAAAATACCACTATTAAATGTAATTACTATGTAAATATATATACAGTCATATACAATACGAAGACAGGTAGAAGTAGAAAAAATGTATTTTTATTTCATTTTTTGCAACATGCAACAGTTAAAGGTTAAAAGTAAAAGTTAAGGATATACACACACACACACACACACACACACACACACACATATAAAATCATTACATCGGTAGCCTACTGCTTCTAGGCTAGGCTACTCTTCACACATTGCTTCCAGCAGCTCCACTGCCGAGGGACCATCTGCCGATAGGACGTTAGAAAACAGTGTTGGATAATACATTTACTTTTGACATTAAGAATGAAGTGTTAGTCTTAGTGGTGTTGAGTTGAATAACATTTTTTTTTAAAGATACCTATGGGAGTTATGGGTTCTTGTTCTCCTAAAACACAATAATAGAAGACAAACAAATCAGACTTAAAATGCACCAGGTAACACGCAAAGTCATAAACAACACTGATATTGTAAACGGCTTACCTATGGTAAACACCAAGCTATTCTGGCATTCTAAAATGGCCTCTAGTTGATGTCTTCCATAAAAGCTGGGCTTTCGTAATGAAAGCCCATTCGGGAGGCCCACCACAGACACAATTTTACTCTGGTAGGGGAAACGCCCCATACCCCCAGCGTCCTCTGAAAAAAAATTAATAGATGAAATGATGTGTAGATAGGAATACACAGATAGATTAGATTGACAAATAGAAATAGACAGATAGATGATGTATAGATACAGAAAAAGGATTTTCACTTAACAACTAAACTTACTGTATTTGCTGTTAAACAGCTCCTGCACTTTTTTTTGTAAGTCCCTAGTGGTGGGTTTTTCTTTTCTGGAGGTACTAGCTAAAAGAGTTATAGAAACTATTAATTCAACAAATTGTGGGTCAGAACACATTTATGTTCATTATAGATTTAAAATGTTACCTCGGAAATGCAGAGCAAAGTTGCTTGAAATATTATTTTCGTCAAGAAACCCTGCTGCTCCACTGCTCGACACTTCCAGGACTTCCAAATTGTTTGAACACTGGTCAAATGCCAGAAGGGCAGTCTCAACTCCCAATTCTTCTAGCTTGGACACCTTCACATTTTGAAAACAACATACTTACAGAAATACATGTATGTACACAATAACTAAATACCAACCTGCATAGTAATTCTACATCAATCAAGATTTCTGACAGTGAGCTATACAATAAATATCCTGACACCCCTGCATCATGCAACCTACCTATAGGTAGGTACCTATATTACAATAACAAGTCTAAGAGTTAAAAAAAATATTGCATGCATTTTTATACACGGGTAATTCTGTAGTTAGTGGCATTATTATTCACTCAAAGCGAATAAACCTTTCCAAACCTCTAATTTAAGTTTCTTTAGATGGCCCTGAATTTTTATTTCCCTCATCTCAGGGTCAAGGGTGCTGCTAGACTGAAGTGCTGCTGCCTCCTCTGAATATGAACTTTTCTGGTCCACATTTAGGGAAGACCATTCCTTTTTAATGTCCTTCATTGTTCCTTAAATGATTCACAGAACACTTTGTTGCAAAAGAAATACAATTTGTATTTTGTTTCCAATATTACAATGAATAAGCAACCTATAACTTTGGGGAATATGGGGGAAAGACTGACACTTTCAAATTACAAGTAATGAATCTCACCTTTTTTTTTAAGCAGGTCTCTGCAAAAAAGATTGTATCCTGACAGGCGTTTTGTGTATATTTTGGGCTTTGATACCCGTGGCTGCGACAGAGAATTAGCCCTTTTGTGGTTGCCGATCCAATTCTGAAAGAGACAGCATATGACCAATGAAATAGTGTAACAAACTATATGCCATTGAAAAAATAAAATCTTATTTTAAAATTGTACAAGTATTTCACTTTTACTTACTTCAACTACATAAATAGGTAGGGCCGTGCCTGCAGCAGCCTCTTTAATGAGGGGTGAGCCCACGGATGTCATGCCCCCATTAAAATATTGGATCAAAATCTCCCTGGCTGAGGAAGATATCTCTGTTCTCACTATAATGCTCAGTAATAAAATAGAATTGAGGATGAATAACATGCCATCTTTGTGAAAATCAACATATTACCTTATTACATACAAATCTTACCTTGTTGTGACATTTTCCATTGTTTTCCATTGTTTTCTTACCTGAAATATTACACAGTAAAATAAAACAACACTGGAAATTAAGACCCAATACATGCACAAAACAAACAAGTTAACAGTTGTAAAAGACGTAAAAAGAAAATTGATTATCTGAGCGAGTCTGGAGTGAGTCTGAGCAACACCCTCTGCAACTGAACCTCAACTTCCTGGGAGACAGCAGGCAGTCAGGATATGAACCAGGACTTTCAACACCACCTTGCTAAACACAGCAGCCCCCCAAGGCTGCATGCTCAGTCTCCTGCTGTTCAGACTTGACTTCTGACTTTGCACCTATTTTATATTTATCAAAGGTAGCCTAAGAGGGATATTTGACTCTTATTTGGAACGATTTGCACATGCCCACTATAATACTCAATATCTCAAGATACATGCATGGTGCAAAGATAATGTATGGCTTAAATTGAAGAAGACAAATGGGCCAAGACATACATTCACCTAATGAATTTTATTGTCATCATTAACTTTCTGTATTAAAACATTTGAAAACTTTTGGGAAAAAAAAAAAAAAAAAAAAAACACACCTATATTTGTGTTTGACAGTGTGTGGATGTTTACAAAAATGTGACCCCTGTTGTGCTGTACATTTCTGAATTCCTTTGGTCCTGAAAGACAAAGTACAACATTTGGAGCAGATATCTAAAAGGTGTTACACAGAAATATATGAACTGTGCATTTAGGCGTCTCCAAGTGTCCCAAAACCTCTTCAACCTCTCCAAATACAAAAAAAAGCCTTTTACTATATATCATTGTCTGTCTTTGTTTTTTTTTTGTACATATTCAGCATAACATAACTGCCATTCCTACATTGGCCAAGTTAGCTTTTAGCTACATACCAGAGACCTACTAGCCAGAACATCAAAAAACATTATGTCTGCAATGTGCTGTTACCACCTCCTACAACATGTACGAGGGGTTAGATTTTGGGAGTCAAAAAATGACACGGGAAGAGAATGTTAACAGCCCTTGAATGAGTCAGAGGGGGTGGGACGAACTGCTGGAAAGAGTACCACAGCTCTGGGCAAATATGCATCTTCACTGTGAGGAAAAAACAACAAAATTAATCTAAACTAATATAAGGTTTTCACTGTTTTCTTGTTTTGACTGAGTAATTAAATATAGCATTTTTCATTCTTGTTATTTACTAATGTATAAACATGAACATAAAAGTTTGCAATAAAGTTGAATGTAATAACAAAACTCTGCTGCAAATTTAAATTGATACTACATTATACTCAATAATGCTTTCAAGCCAATAAAGGCAGTCGAGCTAATTAGGCTACACACAGAATTTTTTGGCCACGAGTTCCGCAATTGTGGAAAAGAGTGACTGAGTAATACGCTGATCTCTTTTACAGCAACTGCTTATTAACAGGTTATGAAGTGAATAAAACTTGAATTACAACATATGCTATGATTGTATGTATGTAATTAATTGTATGTAATCAAAAGTAGATCATTTAAATAACTTAACCGTCAAGGATGGCATTACATTCACCACTGCCATCTGCCGAGTACCGAATTGCATCTGTCAGCATCCATGCTTTCATGTCTGCTCTCAGTGGCACCACTATAAAAGGTGGTGAGTGCAGAAGTGAGAAGGTCAGCCCTCCTCATCCTTTGCAGGAAGCGGGAGTCTGTGCTTTTTCCGCCAGGGAGGTAGTATTTTTGGCCCATGTGAGGACATTTGTGATGTGAACCCCCAGAAACTTAGTGCTTTTCACAGATTCCACCGCACTTCCATTGATGGTGAGTGAGGTGTGTATTGTGGGTTTTTTCCTGAGGTCGAGTGATCTCTTTTGTTTTGTTTACATTGAGAAGTTAGGTTGTTCTTGTTGCACCAGTTGATGAATTGATGTACCTTCTCTCTGTATGCTGAGTCATCATAGTCACTGATGAGGCCCACCACTGTTGTATCATCCACAAACTTGATGATGTAGTTTGATGTAAAAGTGGCGTAAGTCATCAGTGTGAACAGCAATGCCGACAGCACACATCCCTGAGGGACCCCGGTATTGATGATGGTGGTTTTTGCCAGCTCTTACCGTCTGTTGTCTGTTTGTGAGAAAGTCCAGCAGCCAGTTGCACTACTGTGCTTAGTTTGTTCACTAGGTGTTGAGTGATGACTGTGTTGAAAGCTGAGCTGAAATCTATGAACAGCATTTGTACGTGACTGTTTTTGTTTTCCAGAGGAACCAGGCAGAGGTGGAGTGCTTTTGCTATTTTTTAGGCTGGATGTTATGTGGGCTTTGACTAACCTTTCAAAGCAATTGATCATAATGGGAGTGAGTGCTATAGGTCTGTAGTCTGAAGTGTGAGTGGATTTTCCGTCCGCTTGGATGCTCTCACGCCCCGGTGCAGGTTGCTGATCTGAGGGCCTTGAAGGCAGTGACACGTGCACTCAGGAGCTCACGTACCTCTCTGGTGAACCAGGGTTTGTCAAATGCACGTACAGTGATGTTTTTACATTGTCCATGCATGTTGTGATGTATCCAATCACAGACTCTGTATACTCTGTGAGGTTGTCGCCTCTTTGAAAACAGACCAGTCTGTGCAATCAAAGCAGTCCTGGAGAGCTGAAGTGGCTCCCTCTGGCCATTCCCTAATCTGCTTCACAGCTGACTTCTAGTCAGCAGTGGTCTATAGAAATTGGTCAGTGGTCCACAGGAATTAACATAACACCACAGATCAGAAAAACTCACAGTTTACAACAGCTGAGATTACAGCAATTGATTAAATTAAAAAATGATTAAAAGATAACAGTTTTCTCCCAAAGGTCCTGTAATAATTTTGTAAAATTGTCTGCTATTTTTCTTTAATGTGGAGGTTGTTTCTGATTGGAGAAAAAAAAGGCATTCGCAACCACACTGTTGCTCCCCGATCTCCCTTATTTATGGTGCATTTTTATCAAATGAATACGAAATATTTAGATATTCTTAATCTCAATCAGTTAAAATATTTTCTTACTAAACCATTTATGTACGGTTTGTTTATATCGGCAGGAATTACAAGCCATTTTGCAAGACTACTAACAGGCGTGCTTTGAACTGGCTGGCTGCGTTGCTTAACAATAACACGCCCTTTTTACTTCTGTTCATAGGATTGGTTCAGTACGAGTATGATGAGTATAAACGAAAGCCATTTGAGTGCTGCTAT
>JAGFZM010002885.1:24236-41239 GCA_017657215.1 Limnothrissa miodon | reverse complement strand
TTGTTATTTTCCCGCTATTTTTTGTTAGGTCAGGCCCTGTTTTTAGCTCCGATGCATAAAGCAAAGGGCATAGTATTCCAAACACACTGTGCTATGTGTGAACGAGCTTCAGAGCTAATGCCTGATGCATTTATAGTCTACAAAAAATCCCCACCGCACAATCTCAATCTGTACCCGTAAGTAATGTAGACTTACAGAATAGCTTATTGACATAAAAGCTCAGGCACACAATTGCAAATGCTGTACAAGTGAGCTTACAAACTCCTCCTCTGGTAGGTGATAGAAATCATACTGTGCAATTGTATGGTGAATAATAATGATACAATTCATGTATTTCTTCATTAACGTGTGACGTTCCCCAAGAGCGGCAGTTATACCGCGTTTTCATGCACCGTTGGACTGGAAGTCTGACAGTACAAGTTTAGGTAAAGCATGAGTGCTACTGTTCCCCAAGAGGGCTGTTAATTTGGCTCTTGGCATGTTCTCTGTGACACAATTTACGCTCTCTATTGATGCAGAGATTTCTTTCAAGTTCTGTTTACCCAACATGAGGGAAGTCAGGCAATGTGACTCAGGTGGGCCTTTTTGTTTACTGTATTTTTTGCCATATAAATTTCACCTTACGGTCAACCCCCTTAAACGAAGCATCGCTCATCCCAAGAAGGGCATGTGTGTTTGAGTGCTCAGCCCTGTGCAGTGTAGAAGTACGTGGTCTTAATGGCTGTGTGGCTGTCATGTGTGTTTAAGGGGTCAGCCCTGTGCAGTGCAGAGGTATGTGGTCTTAATGGCTGTGTGCAGTGTAGAAGTACGTGGTCTTAATGGCTGTGTGGCTGTCATGTTTGGGGATGATGCTCGGTGGTCCTCATCAGAGCTGCCACGGTTCTTTTACCCTCTTTTACCCCTTCATTCTGTAAACATGAGCAGAGTATTCCATTTCATCTCCTTGTGTTCCAATGTCCCTTGTTTGTCCCTCCAACACTGGCAATGAGTGTGTTAGTTTTGGACAAACAGGACTGTTTGTGTGTTTTTCTTTCTTTAGATTAACCTCATCATCTAACAACCTAAAGCTCTATGCTAAATAATGAGTGTACTTTTCTCTCTCTCTCTCTCTCTCTCTCTCTCTCTCTCCTCTCTCTCTCTATCTCTCTCTCTCCTGCTGGGTGCGTTGGGTGCACAAATTGTCTGTGTGTGAGTCTGTGTGCATGTTTTCTGTGTGTGTGTGTGTATGTGTTAATGTGTATACTGTCTCTGTGTGTGTATGTTATGCGTTGTGTGTATATGTATGTGTGTGTGTGTGTGTGTGCGTTTGCTAAGGCTGACTGTGGGACGGTGCAGTCTCTCCTCCCCACTCTGCTCCACGGCGCCCTCATCCTTAGCGACAGCCGTTGAAACCCCGGCCTCTCGGGCAACACAAATGCGTCACTCCCATCAGCAAGGGAACAGCGCGCCTGAACTCGCCCAAACCAAAGGGAGATGTAGGTCAACATCACACCTCCTCTGCCCAGTCTCTCAGAGCACAGTAACCGACATACAGAGAGGAGAAGTGCTCTTCAAACGCACTGGCCACTGCTAAATGTTGAAGAACCAAGACTACTGTCTGGTATCTCCCACAGAAAGACATTTCGTGTTGGATGGTCTTCGGGGGTTTATCAGATGTTGTGTCTGTCAGTGCTTGAGCTCTGTAGTCAAAGATTTATAAGTGAAGGTCAAACAGTGAAGACCATCAGTCGGCGGTTTGGCACGGAAATCATTTAACGTGATGGTGATGGTGATGGTGTCCATTTATCGTTAGGGCACTGTTGTGATGAGCAGAGGAAAACAAATTCCCATGATTAATGATGTCCATGCCTGTTTATCCAGCCATCGATGGAGACGTCCATTCATCTTGTTGATCAGTCCGTCGACCCGCAGGATTGGATGCAGATGGTGTGGCTTTAACGTGACCACCCCTAGCCAAAGGGTTACTGATCAAGGTTACTGCCTTATTCTCTCTCTCTCTCTCTCTCTCTCTCTCCACCCCTCCGGTATAGTACGTCATCGCCCCGTCCGAGGCTGACCTCAACTCATACACACACATCCATTTCTCGCGGCGCTCTGACTTCAAATCATGTGATGCTCAGGACACACATGCACATACGTGCTTCGGCCAGCACACGTAACAGTTTCTAACCGTCAGTATGATTCCAGTTTACCGGTTGCTTAAAAAAAACAGGCTAATTCTCTCTAGTTTCACTAGCCACATGTTGTCTGTAAACATTTATGCCATCCCCCTGACTCGTCCTACCAATCTGGAGTCAGCAAGATAAAACAATGATATTCCATTTATCCAGGCAAGGAAACAAGTCCTTACAGCCTCCTACGGGTCTCCCCAGCCAACCCCTCCTCACCCTCTTTTAGCACTGAGGGTCTAGCAGACGACTGATTTGCAAGCCCGTCCATTACTCATGTGGGAAGTGGGTGGGCGGCTAATTGAGGCCCCTTATGCAACGCCTGTGAAGAGCCTTCATTTCAATTCTAATGTTGAGGATTACGTGTATAAAAGTGGCCGGCCGCCTCATTCATACAATGGCCGTTATAAATCCTGTCTTAGGTCCGCTTAATGGCGGGATTAAATGGAATGACCGCCGGATGAAAAGGACTGTTTGGCGACCAAGAATAAGCACAGAAACGGCCCGTTGTATGCAGGGCACGAGAGGAAATGGTCTTTTGCATGGATATTAGACTTTTAAATAGGTTTCATTGTTTTGGCCCCCTTGCTGGAAAATTGCATATTTTGTTATTTTGATGGCGGGTTCAAACGATGTGCGTATCAAGCCTTGAACGCACAGCACAGACAGGGAGTTTGCAAAGGCTGCAAGGCAGCAAGGCTGCAAGGCAGTAAGGCGCAAGCGAGACAGAGAGAGAGGCTGCGATTGTTAGCGGTTAGTGAACACAGAGACAGCTTGCCCTGCAAACGCATTTGTTGAGATTCACAGTTGCACGTGAAAAGATTTGGGTGGGGGGGTTAATATATGTGTGTGTGTGTGTGTGTATGTGTGTGTGTGTGTGTGTGTGTAATGTGGCAGCATTGTCGGCCATGGCCTCACAGAGCCAAGTAATTGAATGTCAGGTATCAAAGAGAACAGCTGTAGCTTTGTAGCCAACACAATGGGGCATACGGTTTGTCAGTCAAAGGGAGAACCTGCCACGGGACCACTGCTTTATGCAGTCGCAAGAAAATGTCACACTACCTGTGAGAGAAAAATGAAGGTTAAGTGAAAAATGTAGAGAGAGAGAGAGAGAAAGAGACTAGAGAAAAAAAATAGTCCTGAGTTTTGAATCTTGACCCTGACATTTAGTTTAGTGTCCACTGCTGCGTGGCGTTTGAATCGCATTAGCATATTACTGGCCTTTGTGTGAGAGCTGAAATGCATCAGTGCTTCCCGCAGTGCTGCTGCCAGCACCGACTCCATCCACACGTACAGTAAACGGCCTACAGACCGACCGGCAGTCCATCTGCTGTCTCACCTCCACCCCTCCGGCCCTCGTCACGGCCGTCAGGAAAAGGGCTGTCTGCTCCTTGTCATCTTCTTCGCCGTGTATATTTCTGTAAAATGTAACTCTTTCAACTGCTGCCGTTTGGACAGGGAGTCCCCAGTGGGGGGGCCTCTAATGAAGGCCACTGGGGCATCCCTGCAGGGCATCAGTCACTCTCATGAGCCGCAGACAAGGTGCCACAACCAGAAAGATTTCCCAAATAGATGCACTGTCATGTAGACCTTGTGTCAGAAGTCTACGCAATCTAAACTAACGTTAACTAACTACTACAAACTACCGCACATATGGACCACAGTTAACTAAACATGACTTTAGATCGTAATTTCGATCAGAATAAGACTGAGATTTCAGTAGAATAAAATGTGATTCTAAAGTGAAGCTCGACCACGTGTTATATAAAGACATTGTGTACAAATCTATGTTTTAACTATGTTTTGCAATTTGCATTGCAAATTGCATACACCTGCTGCTATATATTTTAGTATTCTTTTTTACCACTGTTTATATTACTACTACTGCTGCTACAATCTTGTGTTGCACTAAAACAACACTAAAACAATCTTGTGTTGTACTAAAAACAACATAAAAAACCCTTACCAACCCACAACCCAGTGTACACTGTTGGAACACTTACTATATGTTATGTCTTGTCTTGTTATATCCTGTATGTTACCTAAGTATAATGCCCTAAGCCTAATTGCACTTTTCTTCCACTTAACATTACCGTATTGTGTAGAACTGTATTTGCACTGGTATTACATTATGGCACCAGGGGGACTTGCATTGCGGAATTAAGCACCAATTCACCATCCTCCTCCTATTTAAGGATGTTTATCAGCTCCTGGGCTTTTATTTGCAATAGTATATTATCTTCTGCTGTAGTAGTATGTTTGCAATAGCAATATCTTCTGCAATACTAGTATCTTGGGCAATTTGAGTATGTTTGCAATAGAAGGAACTTCTGCAATAATAGTATCTTCTGCAGTAGTTCTATCCTGAAATAGAAATCTTCAGTAGTAGTATTTTGTGCAATAACAGTATCTCTGCAATAGTAGTAGTATTTTCTGCTGAGATCTGCAGTGGTAAGTGTAACTACCTGGCAGTGAGAACAGAAAAGCTAATGCTGAGCTGATGCTGTCTAACACTAGCTAATCAGTTTCAACTGCAAACCAGAAGATGAGGGAGGAGAGAGAGGTGCAGAAGACAATTGAGCCAAACACACAGGGAGAAGGAGGGAGTGAGAAAGAGAGAGAGAAGGAAAGAGAGAGAGAGAGAGAGAGAGAGAGACTGTGCAGATTTGATATATCAGATGAACTGAAATGCTAATCAAGAGCAAACAGATGCTGAAATGCTGATGCCCAGCAGTCATATAATCAAACCCTCTCACCGGAATGGGTGTGATAACGATCTCTGACATGTGAGGCCTAAACCTAACAGATTGCACAACCTAAAAACTCCTTCCAAGTTCCGTTTTGACGGCAGTGTGTGTGTGTGTGCTTGTGTGTGCGTATGTGTGTGTGTGTGTGTGTGTTTGTGTGTATGTTTATATATGTATGTGTGTGTGCGTGGTTGTGAGTGGGTGTCGGAACAACTACTTGATCAGTGGTCCTATTGATCAGAGTGTCGTGACTCCGTCTGCTTGCCGACGCAACGCCGTGGCCCTGCCAGCGACCGACAGACGGGCTGGTTTCATCCTTCCTCCATCCTGGCAGGGACCATAGGATGGTGATGCCTGCAGGCTATGCATAGGAACACATGGTATCGGCATGTTCCAGAGTACAAATTAGCCTCATGTTCATCTGTGAGCTTCTCATTAACGCCTGAAAGGAATATGTTGCAACGTTAGGTAGAAAAAAATGAGCCTGTTTATCCGTATGATGAAGAGATAATGTCAGCAAAAGTGATGCAGCACCTAGTTTGCGGCCTATTTCCCAGTTAATTCAATGCAGCTGAAGTCATGAGGGCAATTGTATGAGTCAATCTGAGCATTCTTTACATCAAAGTGAAAACCATGTTTTGTTATGAGAATACCTGAAGGTGCTGATAAATGTATTCTGGTGTGCCTTTCCCTCATATATTTTATGCTGAAGAATAGTATTAAGGTTTACTAACATCATTTTTATCTGATCTTTCCCCTCTCTCTCTCTCTCTCTCTCTCTCTCTCTCTCTCTCTCTCTCTCTCTCTCTCTTATTTTCAAACTGTATCTTCACTCTTTGTCATCCTGCCATTGCACTCCTCCTCCTCTTTTCCTCTCTTCTCATCTCCTCTCTTCTCATCTCCTATTGTCCCTTCTCTTTTTCTCTTGTCTTCTTCTGTCTATTTCTCCTCTCTCCCCTCTCTTCTTCTCTTCTCCTTTCTTTATCCCTCCTCTCTTCTCTCTTCTCCTCCTCTCTTCTAATGTCTACTTCTCTTCTCTATTCCTGTCTACTTCTCTCCTCTCCTCTCTTCTTCCCTTCTCTTGTCTATTTCTCCCCTCTCCTCTCTTTTCTTCTCCTCTTTTCCCCTGTCTATTTCTCTCCCTTTCTCTCCTCTACTCTGCAGGACTCTTCCCTTGCCCCCCTCCTTGCTCCATCATCCTCTCCCATGTATGTGATGCCCAGCGTGCCCCACGCTGCCTGGCCCCAGCACCCAGCCAATCCCCAGGCTCAGTAGGATGCCCAGTCTGTGCCCGTCTCAGGCTCACCCTCATCCTCCACCCTGCCGCCACCGCCACCGTCACCACTGCATCTCCACCCGCCACCGCCGCTGCCTGACCTCCTCCTCCTCCGCCTCCGTCCCGACCTGGCCCGGCCGGCGGCCGTGGCGCCCCGCCTCGCCCACACCATGAACGATGAGGAGGTGATCGGCACCAATGCACTGGCCTGGCTGGTGTGCTCGGGCGTGTCCATCCTTGCCAACGCCTGGGGCATCCTGAGCGTCAGCGCCAAGCAGAAGAAATGGAAGCCGCTGGAGTTCCTCATCTGCACGCTGGCCGGCACGCACATCCTCAACATGGGCATCCCCATCACCATGTACTGCGTCATCACGCTGCGCCGGCAGCACTCCACCTATGAGTGGAACGAGGGCCTTTGCAAGGTGTTCGTCTCCACCTTCTACACCCTCACGCTGGTCACCTGCTTCTCCATCACCTCGCTCTCATACCACCGCATGTGGATGGTGCGCTGGCCTGTCAACTACAGGTAAGAGTAGTTCTTCTTGAGATGACTTGAGATGACAGGTGACGTGAGGAGAGGTGAGGTGTTAACATAAAGCTGTTATGTGACATTTTCGTAAACTGATAAGCCAGACTATAAGATTAAAAATGTATAGTCTGGCTTTGGCCAATAGACCGGGGTCAATCTAAGGGGCAGAATTAATGGTTGTCTTTCAAACTGCATCCGCAGAAAATGTCAGCCTAATAAGCTACCGTTAAGCCCTTTCCACACACTTTGCTACTCTCAACTCGCTTGGTCACCACTCGCAGAGAACCTAGTTTGGCCGTTTTTGAGCGTCCATGCTCAGGAGAACACTCTGTCAACTGTCAATAATCTGTATCCCGCATTCTGATCGGTAATCGCTTTACTCACATCGCGCAAAAGTTAAAATAGTTTAATCTCAGAATCCGTTCACATTACATCGCTTGTACTCTCCTCGCCTGTCCAGGGCTTGCATCGCTGGAACACATTCACATTCTATTGACATGTTCACATTGTATTCTATCACAAGTAGCGAGTAGCAACATGTGTGGACCAGGCTTTAGGCACCCATCTGGGGAACTCTTCAGAAGGACAACCTCTCTAACAGGTGACTTTTTAGACAGT
This sequence comes from Limnothrissa miodon, assembly GCA_017657215.1. Classification (NCBI taxonomy): domain Eukaryota; kingdom Metazoa; phylum Chordata; class Actinopteri; order Clupeiformes; family Clupeidae; genus Limnothrissa; species Limnothrissa miodon. The sequence continues at coordinate 33,901 of JAGFZM010002885.1, read as the reverse complement.
AAAGACAAGGTATACATGAGTTTGACCCTTCTCATTTGAGGCATTTTTTACATTTTGTGACATTTTGTGTCAGTATGGTTGACTCTTTACAGTCTGTCCTTGTCTCAAGGTCACAGCAACCTAATATCTGTAAAGTCTATGAGGTTAAGGGCAAAATCACATCTGTTGTTGTGCTTGTATTGCAGTCTCGGGGGAAATGTCAGCTTGAATATATCCTGAATGTTTTGCACAGAAGTACTGCACATAGCCAGGTGTCACTGAAAGGATATTTGAGGAGCTGATGTTTAACCCTCCAGTTGTGTTCCGGTCAAATTGAACTTCTTCACTTAGACTATCTGAGCACATTGAATGAAGGAATGAGTTTTGTACAATCTATATCAACAGATAAAATGGACAGGGTGAATGTTGTTGTGTTCACCGACAAATATTAACGCTCGTCACTCATTACTTTTACTTTCACTAAAATCCTAAATTTAAAAAGTAGGCTTGGTTCAGTGAAGCCTAAAGGCTGTAATTACTGCGCCAAAGCATTTAATTTGTAATATTCAAGTTGATAGGTGTGTCACAAAATTTGATGATGATCCTTGATAATTTACGTATTATCACAAGTTAAAAATGCTCTGGAACGGCAAATTTGTGACCATGAAATGAACACTACAGGAGCGTTAAAATGGTCTTGATCTTTTGCACATGCGCACACACACACACACACACACACACAGATAGCAAAAGAGAGAGAGCTGCCTCCCTACACACACAAACACACACACACATACACAAAAACACACACACAGAACCAGAATTCTGGTTCTGAAACATAAGGTTGCTCATTGAAGCTGCTTCCCTATGCACACATACACACACACACACACACACACACACACCCCTGCATCCTGCAGCCTTGCTCATGAAAGGTTACGGCTTGAGAAAGAATGCTGCTGTAGGAGACTGCAGGAGAGATCACCTCTACTGTGCACTGAAGAACATTCCCTCAAACCAGCCAGACAGCCAATGAATATTTCAAGGTTCCAGTAGAGAGAAATGGAGTGGGGGGAGGGGAGGGGAAGAGAGAGAGATATACACAAAGAGAGGAGGGGTAGAGAAAGAGAGAGAAAGAGAAGGGATAGAGAAAGAGAAATAGAGAGTGGTAGAGAAAGAGAGAGTGAGAAAAAGAGAGAGAGGAAAGGGTAGAGAAATAGAGAGAGAGAGACTGAGAGAAAGAGAGGTGTGGAAAAACTGCAAATAGAGCCCACTATACCTCTTCACTGACCCCTCCAACCCTTGCAAAAACAACCTCTAGTATTCCACTCTATGTCTAACCTGGAATGGTAGGGAAGCATTTGTATGCACTGTGTGTTTTGCATGGAGTGTGCATTAGGTGGTGGGGCGGCATACAGACTGGGTTATTATTTATGGGGCCTGCCGCGAGCGTGCAGGCCCGGGCAGGCTCGGTTGCTGGGGGTGAGGAGAAGCGCTTGTGACGTGAGCTCAGCGGCCATCGTGACAGCAGCTCGGCTGGGTGGATCACCGCCTTTCCCTCTTTCACTCCTTCCATCTCCTTTCATCTGTATGTGTATCACTCTCTCTATTTCTCTGTATCTCGCTGTTTCATTCGCCCTCTGTATCACTCTTTTGTTCTCTGTATCACTCGCTCTTTCTTCCTCTCCCTGTAACCCTTTCTCTTTACATGTGTATCTCATTGTATATCTTTGTATCACTCTCACTTGATCACTCTCTCTGAATCTCTCTGTATCACTCTCTGTTTATTTCTCTCTCTCTCTATCACTTTGTCTGTAATACTCTCTCTTTCTGTATCTCTCTGTGTCTCTCTTTCTATCACTCTGTTCACTCTCTCAGTACCCCTATCTTTTTAATACTGTCTGTTTCCCTCTTTCTCTCTCTATTCCTTCTTCCCTCCTTCACTCCCATGCTTGCTGTGCTTCTCAAGTTGTAGCCCATCTGACTGTCACAGCTGGCTGTGTTGGTGAGCCTCTTCAGCCAAGCACGGTATAGTCATGGTGAGTGAAGTGGCTCATCGGCTGCCTTGTCAGGGCTAGTGTTCGGCAGTACGGCGCGGACGTGCCTCCACCAGCACCGCTGCCATCCACTCATCCACACGCAGGGAGCGAGTCACGAGGGCAGTCGGGTCTTTCGGAGCCGCCCGCGGTGGAGTCTTACGTAAACCACCACCGCCATCACCCCCAACCCTCCCAACCTCCTAACCTCCACCCTTGACACCACAGCCCAGAGGGGGCATGGGTGACAGATCCAGCCAGTCCTGTTCTCTGTTTCACATGCTCCGCTAGAAACATGCATAGAACCCTTCTGGCCTGTGTTGTAGGAACGTTAATGGGTATTGTGTGAATATATATGCATGTGTAGGGATGTGTGTGTAGCTGTAAGATGTAGGTGTATGCATGTGTAGTGGGGATGTGTGTGAAGCTGTGTATGTGAAGGACTCGACTTTCTTGGCAGATAATTGCATTTCTAGAGGGGAAAAACAGCAAAATGTACATATTTGAAAATCCGTTTATTTCAAACAATGCGTAAATCAATATGAAGGCACAAACACAATAAATAAAGTATTGAGTGCTGGAGAAAGACAATAAAAAGCCAAACAGTGCGGCAGGGTTTGGATGAGCAGTTTGTGTCTAATACAATCAGTAGTTATGCCTTTGAAAGCTTGTTGATCTTCGTGCAATCAAAGCTTTATTGTTGCTTACTCACAGCGTGAGTAGTGCAGTCTGTCACATGGTTCTGGTTTTCCCTGAGACAAGGTCTTACACGTTTCTCCTGTCCTGCTTGTACCTGTAGAGACGCTTAGCGTTTTAAGGAAGATTACTCTCAACACTGTGCGAAAGCTCAGCCTGGATGAAGGAGAGAGAAACTTGTAGCCTCCAACATCTGTTCTCATCAGCACTAAAGAGCTCTCCAGAGATTTCAGTTTATTTTTATTTATTTGTTTTTTCTTTCGCCATGGAAGGAGTATTTTGAAGGGCTAGCACATTGTCTCCCATGCCAACGAGTCCCACTTCCACACGCACGCACGCACAGACACACACACACACACACACACACAGTGGGATGAAGAGACGACATAGCAAAGTTTTGCTGGCCCACAACTGGGCAACTACATTTTTACCAGTCTCTGACAGTTGGGCCGACGGCTGGGCCTCTGAAGTCCGGTTCGTCTGACCAGTGTGAGTGCTTCGTACCGTACCCGGGTACGGTACGCTAGTGCGCTTGGGAGAGGTGGACTTGGGTACGGTTCAGTTGGACTCGGGTACGGTACGCATGTAGTGTGATCGCAAGCGTACCCGAACACGGAGAATCACTTATGAGGGAATAAACTAAATAACGTTCCATTTCATCTGCGAGAACATTTGGAGTGGACGGTTGTTATAGTAACAAAAACACGCTAAATGTAAAGATGCAACTCAACCGTGCCCGGGTACAGTTAGATATGTGCACTGTGAGTGTGGACCAAGAACCAGAGACAACCGTACTCCGGCACGGTATGGATAAACTACAAATCCAGGCAGAGGGATGCATAAAAGCTGTGGATGGGCTTCAAAGTGACTCTATAAATGCTCTGGATAGCCATGGTATAAATGTACAAATGCTCTGCATTGCTCGGGTGTCACGGAGACTTACACCAGATTGACAGTGTGCTGCCACAGGGAGCATTGGAGATGGGCTCACAATTGAAACGAGTCCATGCAGAAAATCACCGTCCCTGCTCACCGAGGTGGCCACTCAAACCTCAATGAGCCGCTGACAGCTCTCAAAGACCCCTCAGCGCACCGTAACCCTCCGTGTTTTTTTTTTTTTTTTTTTTGAAAGGTTACAGTGATCTGAGGGCTCGTTGAGGATTCTTAAAACTGCACACAGCATAGCATGCAGTGTTTACAGTTGCTTTAGTAAATACATCAATCAACAAAAAAAGCGACCGTTGAAATTAGCTTTTTGAAAAGGCTTGGGGATGAGTTGTGTGGGTGAAGAGCGCGGTTGAAGTCGTGTAGCCTTCTTTTTGGCGTCGCTCAAAAAATTCCCCAGACTGTGTCCCGCGCCGGGTCTATGAAAAAATAGGGTATTTCGGCCGGGGGCGGGGTTACGTCCGGGTATCACATTGTTCATGTGGGTTCTCGTTGGCAACGTGCACAGCACAGGTACTTTCAGCAGTGGTCTCTGGTCGTGCACGATGATGGAGGGTTTCTCATATTAAATTGTTTTGTTCATATTTACTCTTTTGTAGGGTATGAGTTTCGAGTTTCGTCAGGTCAGATTGTTTTGTAAAGTATATTATAATGTACGTTAGCTTACGTTAATGTATTAACATGTTAGCTAACCTGGTTTAATCTCGGCCAATTTAAATTGTGGTCTGTAAGTGATGATAAGTTTCGGGTAATGTTCGGGTTTGCACCCTCTTGCTCCCGCGACATAATGTTTGCGTCTTTGCATATAAAGTTCACACTTGTGTTATCCTGTTGATATTGTTCATATTGTTCATTTCAGATGTACATACCGGTAATTCCTTATGAATGATTTTGCACATTGTCTACATACACTTATCCGTCTATATATTGATTATATTGATTACAACCTCATACTCAACCTCATCTATAGCGCATATATAAAAGTATTGTCTGTATATTCTGTATACTGCTCTTAACTATACATACTGCCCTTAAAACTGAATCTTATATAATCTAAATGGTATGTTTTAGATCACATAGAATAAAATGGATTGCCTCGACATGACTGTTCATTTACCATTTACCATACTGTTCATCACTATCAGTTACACTGTAAATGACTTCTCATATATTTTTCATAATGTATGCAATTTATACATTTAAATATCTTGTACAATCGTATTTTAATGTACGTAGTAAAATTCGTGGTCCTAAAGTATTGTCCATGGCTTATGCTGGGCAGACATCAATCGCACCCAAAAACACTAGAAACACCATAGACCGTATATGAGAAACACTAGAAAACAATCTAGAATTTTATCGAAGTCAAAGAAGACAAATGTCGAACATGGAAACATTAAGGTAGTAATAATATTCACATATCCCTGGCGGAAAAAAATGCAGTTTTTATGCAGGATCTTTTCACAATGTATAGGCCAAGGTGAGGTGTAGGTGATTGGATGAACTGTAATCAATAGCCCTACAGCAATGCATAATATTTGACCTGTCGTGTTATATTAACAGTCTAGAAGGACTTGCAATTCGTTCAGTGTTCATTATATACTGTGATCACATTTTAGTCATAAAGGCATTATTACTATTATTGTCCCAACAATGAGAAATCAACATCATGATTTGTAAACTCATCGCTAAAAGCAACGATTCTAGATAAAAGCAGAGACGTTTCAATAGGAGGAGACACATCACTTACAAAATCGGCCATAGAAATGCATTGGGGAAACTTTGTAACGCAAAGATGGCGGTTGATTGCATATGTCCCGCCTACTCTCGCGCTGTTGCTCCAATCATTTTGTTGATTTAACGTAAGCACATCATCATAGTTTTTTTTCGGTACCTGCAATTTGTTTGCAGTCAGAAGAAAAGAAGCTGCTAAAGTACTGTCAACTGAAAATTACAAGTGGCAAATATGAAGCTATCTTAACATAATGTCGCCTGTACCCATTTTAGATGTCAGAGCTAGAAAAAGCATACAAACATGATATTTTTGCTATACCATTTATCGTAGCAGCATTTCATAACGGTTTTAAACATGACATTCTATTCATGGTGTGCACCTGCTTATTACAAATATTGTGTATTACAATACAACAGCAAACGTATGATTAGTATTTTATATTATGTTATGTACCTGTATGATTTTATAGTATGTATGTTTTTTTTTAATGATCGTTGACCTTATAGTTCACTGTATGCTACATTTTACAGTTTGTTAGCTTAGCAGCAAAAGCTACTGTTCAGAATAAGCTAACTTTCACTGTTATTTATCGTGGGAAATTATTAAAATACAAACTTGTGCTACGCATAACCTTAGGGTAATATATTATCTTAAAACTTACAGTCATTACCAAATCAAATGCGGACAAGCTTAATACGTTGTTGATCTCTAGCATTATCCAAAACTATAGTATGATCTGTGATAGTACCGCATGATATAACCGCATGCGCAGTTCTAGATAACTTGCAAGGAAAAAGTCTTTTGAACCCTTTATTTCACGTTATACCACCAAACCTTTTCAGTAATTTTACGTTGATTTTTATCTTCATTCCAACCATGCAGTTTTTATGTCCCATAAACGTAAGAAATTGGAGATACAGCTTACTCCCCATTCATTTAGATAGGGCCCTAGTCTTGTTAATCCCAAATAACTGCCCGAAGGCATCACCAAGATGGCTGCCAAGTAAAGGGACTTGCCTAGAAGGACTTTGATAAAAGCCTCATTTGCTAGGTACGCTTTGTGCTCGGCATCGTCGCCAACGAGAACTCGCATGAACAATGTGACGCGCGCCCCCGGGCGAAATACCCTATTTTTTCATAGTCTCACTATGCACCTGCTTGCAGGTCTGGGTGGCTAATGGCATTAGAACTGAACTGAACTGAACCCATCGATCGAATCCAGGCCTCAGAATGCACGGAAGGTTGAGAGAGATTGAGTGGGCTAATAAGGACAGAATGGAGGAAGCTAATGACGACACGCTGAGGCCTCAGGACATCAGGAAAAGTTCGCCTGCTTGACCTTTAGCCAGGACCCATTCATATAATTTATTTGATTTATAGATAGATAGATAGAAACATACATACACACATACATACATGCATACATACATACATACATACATACATACATACACAGGACACCACTTGACACCATTTGGTCGATTATTCATGACGTGCTTTGTGCTTTCTTCTCAAGTGTCTGGATGGAGTGGTCGGGTGGTGCAATCGTAATGATTCTAACAGTCATCATGAAGTAGACTAGGTTTTTGTCTTTTTTCCTCTTCCAGTAATTGATGTCTTGGTGGAAAAAGCTTGACTCAAAAAAATAATTTAATGACAAACCTATCACACATAACAGGTTTACAAATTACAACCAATTATGGCTCTCAGGAAAATAGTCACTCATGCATGCAAAGCACTATGTGAATAAAGACATCATTTTGATAATGAGTAGAAATCCACTCAGATGTGTATTTCTAATAGAGACACCTTTTGTCCCAACCCCCCCCCCCCCACACCCACAGCTCCCTGTCCATCACTGTCCTGTCTATGTCAACTATGGCTATCCATCCGTATTTTCTACAATTCATCTGTGTCTTTTTCCCTTTCCTGTCTCCCTCACTCTCATCATTGGTTACATGTACTGTAAACTGTTTATCTTTGACTCATTCCATGAATGATGCACCCTTTCTTTCAGTACACTCGAGATTCGATCTCTTGTAGGTTTTCAACTTGTAACTGGGATCTTTCAATCTCTCCCTCTCTTTCTTTCCCTACTGCAGAAATACAGTATAAATCTCTTAACTTAAAGTATGTAAATATGTTATATACATACATACATATTTATATCCATACAGTAGAAGTTTATATCTCTATATCTGTGTCTATATCTAGTGTGTGTTTGTTCTGTCCCTCAGGCTGAGCAACACAAAGAAACAGGCGGTGCACACAGTCATGGGCATCTGGATGGTCTCCTTCATCTTGTCCACGCTGCCCGCCGTGGGTTGGCACGACACCACTGAGCGCTTCTACACGCACGACTGCCGCTTCATCGTCACGGAGATCGGCCTGGGCTTCGGCGTGTGCTTCCTGCTGCTGATTGGCGGGAGCGTAGTGATGGGCGTGGTCTGCATTGGCATCGCCCTCTTCCAGACCTTCTCGCTGCAGGCGGGCCACTGCGCCGACAAGAACAAGTTCAACGTGCCCACCATTGTGGTGGAGGACGCGCAGGGCAAGCGCCGCTCGTCCATCGACGGCTCGGAGCCCGTCAAGACCTCGCTGCAGATTACCTACCTGATCAGCGGCATCGTCTTCATCTATGACTTCCTCACCGGCTTCCCCATACTGGTAAACAGGCCTGTGGGCTTTGCTTTGTCCTTGTCCTGAGTGTCTGACTCTAGGGTACCTCTTCACTTCTATCTTTACTTTCCTTCACTTTCTTATTTTCTTATTTTCAATCCTTCATTCCCGTCTTCCCTGTCAATGGAAATCTTTAGTTTCATCCACTAGTTTACTAGTCCTGGTCGTGGATTGTCTTATACTGGGTGACAGTTCAGGTGACATGCAGGAGAATTGACCCCAACCATGAAGGTTTCTGTGCCAATTGTTTCCCTCATCTCAAATAACATGATAGACTGTAAGATAAGTAGACACCCCCCCCCCACACACACACACACACACACAAACACTGACACAGACACACACGGACATAGACACAAAAAGTTAAAGAAAGTTGAGTTGTGTTCTCTGTTGTGGTAGTTAAAACTTAAGAAAACCCAGGGAGGGGGTACACACACATACACATACACAGACACACAGATGCAGACTCACACGCACACACACAGACACATCTCCCAACATCCCCAAAGCAGCAGCAGCATGAGTCTAGTCTACAGTGTACAGTCCAGTGAACACACTGAAGCCACTCCAGTTTGGAGTGGCTGTGGCCACATGAGAACCACTCACTGTTCTCAGGTCAGGTGAGCAGAGTGGCTGTGGCTGTGTGACAGCGACCCACTGCTCTTAGGTCTGTGTGCTCCAGCTGTGCCCACTGAGTGGATGACTAGGGAGGGAGGGATAGAGAGAACACAGCGGGGGTGGAGAGAGGGAAAGAAAGAGAGAAAGAGATGATGGAAAGAAAGGAGGAAAAGAGAGAGAGAGAGAGAGAGAGAGAGAGAGGGAAAGCGTGGGGATCGTCCTTAAATTTTAATGCTGCGTTGGATGTTTGTCCTCAACCAGCCGGTGGTGCTGGAAGTTCCTGTGCCATCAGCAGTGCAGGGTGGATGGGGGCCAGCCTCAGACAGGCTTTTGAGTCAGCATGGGGGAGGATGACTGGGGTGTGGGGGCAGAGTGGAGCGGGGAAGATGACTGGGGTGTGGGGGCAGAGTGGAGCGGGGATCGCTGTACCACTAATATACTCCCTCCCTCTTGCTCTGTCATTCCACTTTCTCTGTCTTTGTCACTCCATTTCCTCCACATTCTCTTTTTCTCTCTCACACACTCTCTTTCTGTTACTCCATTTTCTCTCTCTCTCTCCCTATCTCTCTGTCACTCCACTTTCTCTCTCTGTTACTCCCATTTCTCTCTCTCTCCCTCTCTCTCTCCCTCTCTCTCTCTCTCTCTCTCTCTCTCTCTCCCTCTGTTCCTTCCCTCTGTCGCCATCCCTCTCTCTTTCTCCAGGGAGGCTGGCTGCCTATGAGGAGTCACTGGGTTGAGCATAATGGGTGGAAAAGGGAAAATGCTCATCATTCTTAATTAGTCAACTAATGTCTCCCCAAAGAGAGCAGGGATGCATTTGCCACTGTATTATTTACACCGAGCTTTGCACTTAACCCCAGCCTAGGACACAACTAGGTCACTGGCTATGCTTTACTACATGCATGTGCATTTGTGTTGTGTGCATGCTGGTATGTGTGTGTGTTTGTGTGTGTCTGTTTGTGCATGTGTGTGTGAAA
>JAGFZM010002885.1:0-19236 GCA_017657215.1 Limnothrissa miodon | reverse complement strand
GTGTGTGTGTGTGTGTGTGTGTGACAGAATAAGAGATAGTTGGGTAGGTATCAAAACATGGGCTGTTGCAATGTTGGAGTGAGTTAAAAGCACTAGCAGTGTTTTCAATGGACATCCGGAGGCATGGCATCCAGGAGAAGGTGATTAGTCATTTCAAATCAACATTTGAAACAGTTTTATTTCAGTTGATTGTCATTATAACATCAAAAACACATATAAAATTAAATGTAATTTTATTCACTGGATATTGAACTAAACTGTTGAATAGACATGCACTGTACAATGAAAATACTATGTATCCAGTTTATTTTAATATTGAGTTAGAGTTGTCGGCCATCTTTCTTCATTTCTATTTAGATTATGTGGGCTTCTGCAGGTCAGACACAGAGGAGCAAAAACTGGCACTGAGCCTTGGCGTTCTTCCTCTGATGAAGTTCGCTTCAGTTGTAATGCAGTCTGATCATGAGGTCTCCCCAGCTAGGCTATCGATTGAAGAGAGGAGAAAAAGTAAGGAAGGGAATCAAACAGAGCGCGGAGCTGTGTTGGCACCGCTCTGCCCTGTGTAAACAGACCCTCCCAAGGTTGCGACTCTCCAGCTTATTCTAGCGGGGCCGCGGAGAGCTCGGCTACTCAATCGTTATTAATAACATGCCTCGTTGCTGCATTTGCCAGTGCAGGGTACGTCTCTGCTGAAGGACAATCAATTCCCTTCAATGCATTCTCCCTCTTTCTTGCCAGGCCATCATTCTGCTCTCGTTTCTCCCTTTCTCTTCTGTTCCCCTTTGTCTCCCTCTCTTCCCCTCAGCCCCTCTTACTATTCTATACTCCCCATGCCCCCTGCATTGGCCCTGGCTGCTTTATATCTGCCGTTCACACTTTCTTTGACCTGTCTCTCCCCAACAGAATACTCATCCCTCCTGATTATTGACTTTTCTTCTCGTTCTCTTGCCTTTACTCCAGCTCCCTTTTTGAACTGGCTGTCCTTCTCTTTTCTTCTTCATCTGCTTTTATCTCAGTGTTCATGTCTCTTACGATAACCTATTCGTCTCTCTGCCTCTGTATCTCTTTTCTCACTCTCTTTCTCTCAATCTTTCTGTCCGTCTCTTCGATACGACTCCATTGATCTGGAATGTGATTGTTGATTCTCTCTCTCTCTCTCTCTCTCTCTCTCTCTCTCTCTCTCTCTCTCTCTCCCTGGTCTGGTCAGGTGGTGAGCTTTGCCAGCCTGAAGTATGACCGCTCGTACACGTGGATGGTGCTGTGTGTGCTGTGGTGCTCCATCGCCCAGTCCATCCTGCTGCCCATGTTCCTGTGGGCGTGCGACCGTTACCGCGCCGACGTTAAGATGGTGTGGGAGAAGTGCGTGGCCATCATGTCCAACGACGACGTGGACGAAGGTAACATCCCGAACACCACCTCCACCATGCATGGAGAACACCTAGAGGTGGAGGGGAGGGAAGGCAGAGGAGGACAGTGTAGGGGTGTGGGGGGAGGGCGGGGGGGGGGGGGGGGGGGTGAGAAAGAGAGAGACTCATTGGATTTATCATGTGACCTACTTCTCCATCTGGAAAGGTAGTCAGCTAAAAAAAGACTGAACGCTGTCACAGCTGTTTATCATGGGCTCTAGGGACAATGCCTAGGAGTCCTATAGGAAACACTCACCACAAAGAATTGACAAACAACAGCAATTGTATGGGGCTACCCTGTAGACTGGAACAGTAAACAATAGGCTGTGTGCAACCAGGGTCAGCAACAGAGGTGTCAGAAACATGGGATATTATATCATGTAGTGTGTTAAACCGGGCCTATAGTGCTTCTTAAAGCACCAACCAGTTGTGAAATGATGATTGTCTTGTCTGAGCTCAATATTAGAGGTCCACTAAACCTCTACAGTATGTATCACATTGAAATAGATGAGGTGTCATTTGGTAATCAGCCTGGAGATAATGTAAACGTTGTGGCTAAAACTCAGGCCTTGGTTTGGCAGGATAGGGTATAATAAAGCATTGTCCAAGACTTCCTTTCCTCTGTCTCTTCAAAATGCTGGTAGTGGTGCTGTATTTCAGTGTGTAGCAGTACTGACTAGAACTGTGAGTAATTGTGCTGTTTGTTTGTATGTGTGTCTATCTGTCTCTGTGTGTGTGAGTGTGAGTATGTGTGAGTGTGTGTGTGTGTTTAAAGAGAGTGTGTGATGGGGTTAGTGTGTGTTGATTTGTGTAGTTAAATGTTACCAGTTCTCTACTCTTCTTTGCAGAAGGGTTGCCTTGTATAAGCCAGCTGAGTTGTATGTATGAGGCTCTTGTTTCTTGTTCTTGTTCCCAATCTACTGACCTGCATGCTAAGCTACTGCCTGCTAATTCATCTCTCATCCTGCCAAAAGACCAGCATTTTACACTGTACTTCAAAGGCTCATGACCCAAACGCCACAGAATAAAATAAAACAAGAAAAATGAAACCTGACCAATTAAAAACTTACAGGTCAACACAGACACAACCAATCCAAGAGAATTCAAAGAATGTCAAGTCAGTTGACGTTGCTGTATTTTTGTTTGAAGAGACACATGCTACTATGCCTCAACATAGGTTCCACCTCCTCTCCAGTGAGGGTGGGGGTTTGGTTTAGTTTTGATTTGTTTTGCTTTGTTTTGCAATCAAGTGTACAGCATCACTTGTGCACTAAAGGCCAGCAGCTGAGATTTTCATATTTTTTTTAAGAATGCAGAAAAAAACTATTGATCTACTGTATTCCAGCAAGCTGTAAAATATTAACCAGCTATTGAAATCAATATGAATTGATTTGCCCTAAACTAAAAAAAAAATGCTTTTTTAACACCAAATTTCAATCACCAAAGAAGAGAGTGGTGGAAGAAAAGAAGAAGAACTTGTCTTTTTTATTACCTATTCTTTTTTTCTGTCTGTCTGTCTGTCTGTGTATCTGAGTCCATTGCGTTTTGAATACTGATATATATGCTTTCTGCATTTGCAGAAAACAGCCAGGATGGAGCCTTTCATCCGGACTTAATTTATGACAGACCGTATGACTATAGCCCGGGGCCCGATATCATGCCGATAGACCGTATTGCCAAGTACGAATTCTCAACCTTAGAAAGGGGTGTGCCCCAGGGTTATCCATTGAGGGAACATCAGGACGATAAAATGCAGTACTTGCAGGTATATTTCCATTGATTTTTTTTTTTATTTCATAAAATTGATATATTTTTGCAGTGACCCTTCATATGGTGAACCTACATATGAAGACTTTCTCAGTTGTGCATGCTGCAGGTCCTCTCTGTGAGAGTTGGGACATGATTGTCTTTCTCCCCCCACACCCCCACCCCCACCCCTCATTTCTGAGGGGGAAAGAAATCCCTAAAAACTATTACTCACACGCTCTTTGACGTATCCAGACGTGACGTTAGAGAGGTATGAGTCAAAAACAATAGTCTGGTTGACTACTGCAGAGCCAACAAGACCAACAAAAGCTCTGCGCTCATCTTTAGACACATATTCCTTATCTCTCGCTAAGCAGAACCGCACGGGACAATGTAGCCCGCTGCTTGCACCAAAGCCAAACTCCCCCCCAGCTTCCCTAAGCACATCACAACACCAATTAGCGAGACAGTCATTTCTCTCGCCATTGCATTTTCTCCAGCTTTCAATTTCTACCTAACAGACACTTTTATCAGGCTCTTTGCTCTGGTACACCAGCATTTTAAAATTTTGTGTGCAGCTTTCTCCCTTTTGGGAGCTGAACTCTCCGTTAGAGCCCAGCATGCTTCACTAGGCTACAGGAATGTTACCTGACAACATTTTTTTTTTTCCTTTCTTCTCCAAGACTTACATTTAGAAAGTGCCTCCGCAAGCTGTTCGAGCAACTAAGTAAGAAACTGTGTTTCAGCAGCCTAGCTCAGGAAAAGGCACTGGAACAGAAAACCCATCATGCGTAGAAACCCATGTGTCATTGTGGCCCGACCATCACATGAAAGCCAGCCGGCAGTAGAGCTGTAAAATGCTCCTCTTTCACCTTAAGCTCCCGGTGCTCCCAGGCTCTGAGCATGCAGTCTTCAAGCACTGACAGCCCTTCCAACCTCATTTCTGCCACAGTTAGATTTTTTGCCCTGATGCTAATTGTCAGGCCCTTTATAAAACAGATCCAGTAGAAGGACAGAAGGACCTTTTGATAAGGACACACGCGCGGTGCTTGAAAGCTGGATGCTGAGCGCGTGGCCTGAAAATCGAGACCTAATTCCGAGTCCCACACTCCCCTCTCTTAACCCCCTGACCCCTCCACCCTCACCCCCACCAGCCTTTTTCTACATCCAGACATCCATCATAGTGCCATCGCTGTGCCTTTTCATTGCAAAATGTGACACAAATTGAGCACTTGCCAGTTGTTTGTGATTGCCAGACAACAATAGCTCCCGACCCCTCGGGGCTGACCGGCCACGCCGAGCTGGGCTGAGTCCAGTCGTGTTGAGTGCGGTTGCAATGACATTCTGCAATAAAACGCTGATGCACTGTGATCCGTTGCATTGCCATGTAACTGTACGCCCACCTCATCCTCACTGCGTAGAGCTGACTAACGCTCCAGCGCCACCTCTCACGGCCGACACACCACGGCACTCACTAAATCACGTGCTGTCAGCTTTGGAACATTGGGCCCCTGTTCTTCCCCCGGAGATGACTTGCTCACTCAAAAGACTAGCCGTGCAGCCACGCTGACATGCTGATATTTCAACGGCACACAGCTCATCTGAGAGACGGGGGGAATCTAACATGACTATTTTATATCTAATGCCGAGCCTCTGCTCATGTCAGCAGTCCCAATGCTTGTGCATTACCCACAAAGCTGATTCTCTTTGTTTTTGGGGCCACATAAAAATTTGCCACCCGCTGTATGGGTCTGTGAACTATGTCTTTGCCCGTAATCAGCTTGTTTTAAGTCCTGCTAACTTTGATCCAGCGTTTGATCTCTGCATCCTGGTGAGGCGCCGCTATTGTCCCTCATTACTTCCGCTCCTCCCTTCCTCCCCCTTTTCTCTCTCATTCAATGCTAATGCTCTGCCTCCCCCTGCTGGTCAAAGCTCGCACTTGCACCCCAGGCTTCTGTACAGTCTGCTGCCCCCCATCTCCTCTTCCCCTCAACCCCCCTCCATGCACTGAGAAAAGATTGCTGCACTAATGGGGGCTGTAGTGCTGTGGGCCATGTCATGTATGCTTTGGGATGCTAGTTGTATAAGAGAGTGGACTGATGACTACAAAAAAGCTCACGTTATGTTTTTCCTGCTTAGTTCTCAGAACAATGTGGAATGTGAGTATCTACTTGTGGATGTGTCTTAAGATATGATAGTGGCCCATATCTAAACGTCGCTAACAAAACAAATAATGCCTTTTGTTGGTTTTCTTTTTCATGGAATGGATTGTTGTCTTGTTGGAAAAAAAAAACAGTGGTGACAATTTTGTTAATTATAAGATCCCCAGATAAGATAATCATAATAGATTATGATTATATAAAGATAATACCAGCAGACAAACATAAATATGTGCTTAATATACACACAAGCACAAAAAATAATTTCAATAAAAACAAATTATTGGGTACAAATGATGTTAGGTATGCTGTTATGTACGTATGCTATGAAAACACCACTGAATCTTCTAGAGCTTAGTAAAAAAGTATAAAATCTTTGTGAGACTCTTTGCCTGTGAACTTTCTCCTGTGTCTCCAGGAAGTGTAATATGTTCCGCTTTCTTTCTCTATGCATCAGGTGCCCCCTACAAGAAGGTACTCCCACGACGAAACCGACATGTGGACCAGCGGCCAGATCCCCTCCTACCTGCACCGCTGGGGCTCCACAGAGGACATCATTGGGATTCAGCCCTACAGCTCGTCCCGCCATCACCACGAGCGCCGGAGGGGCAGCTTGGTCTCTTACCATGAGGAGGGCGGCCATTACCGCAAGCGCCGGCGCTCTGAGGACAGCGGCTACGCTCTTCGCGGTTTACCGCGTGTGGCTGTGCTGTCCGGTAGCTGTGGCAGCGCCGCCGCCGTGGCCGGTCTCTACGGCGACCGGCACGCTGAGGACGATTTCCTCAAATGCTTTGGGCGCGATGAGGTCATCAGCTTCATCGACGAGACACCGTTGGCCAGCCCCATGAAGAGCCCGCACCGCCGCTCCTCGGCTGTGACGCTGCTGCCGCAGGCATTCGAGACGCTGCCCCCACGCAGCGGCGGGGCTGGCCAACACGCCGTCATCCTCTACCCACACTTCCCCCTCACCGACTTTGAGCGCGAGCCGCAGGCACTGCGTCGCCTCTCGGACCACGGCAGAGGATGCGCCCTCATCGAGCTGCCCCGGGAGCATGGGGGTAGGGATGCTGGGAGGATGGGAGGAGGAGGAGGCAGTCGCCGTGGCAGCCGAGTGGACAGCACTGTTTGCGGGACCTCCGGAGAAGCTGGGAACGGAAACGCCGGCTGCCCGGCCGCCACCACCACCCCCACCGCCTCCGGGACTTGTGGCTCTGGAAAGGGCTGCTCCTCGAGGGTCTCGAAGTGTGCGGCCGGTCAGGACGCGGCTTCTCACTGCACTGCCATGCAGCCCGAGCAGGCCCCCCCCTCCCCCAGCCAAAGGCACAGGACCGGCCCGGGGGAGAGCGGAGGGAGGTGGGAGGCGGAGCAAAAACTCCTCAGCAAAATGGAGAGCAAAGGAAGCACAAATAGTTTTATAAGCTCCCCCTCGGCCTCCTCGTCAGGATATGTCACCTTCCACTCCGACTCGGTGGGCTCCACCACTTAAACGTGTGTGTAAAGCTTTTCGCTGTTGGCGTTCTTCTTACTTTGACTTTTATTATTATTATTATTATTATTATTATTATTATTATTGCTTTAACTTATACCGCTGTTATGATTCAAGTGGAATGTTTTTGTATTACAAGCACAGTTGTGACATGAGAGGGCAAAGTGAAAAAAACTTTAGTTTACATAGTTTTCTCCTGTGTCACAGAATCAGCAGTCCATTCTCCTGGTCTCTTGGAAAGACAGGTCCAACAGAGAGTAAAGCAGCACTGACCGTAGTGCTTTGTGTATGTTTGTGTATGTGAATGTGTGAGTTTGGGTGAGTGTGTGCATGTGTGTGTATGTGTGTAAATTTAAGGTCATTTGGACATTTATTTTCGTTCCTTTCAAAAGAGAAAATGCACAGTACAAAGATTGCTAGAGGCTGTAAGACAAAAATGGGGGCAGGCAACTTTTAATTCTCACTTTATCTCTCTCTCCGTTCACCTTGTTTATTGGGGCACAGTTTCAACTGTTTGTGTCTCTGAGAAGGACTTTGTGCTTTTTGACAGTGTTGTTTTATGATTAATTACTATATTGTATGTCCAAGAAATTCCAAAGTATCCATTTCTTTCACAGTGCTTCAGTTTTAGTGCTCAGAATGTTGTTCTTTTTGTTAAGTGTTGCCAAAAACAACTGCTGAACATGGTTGTTCATGGTCCCAAATTGCCATTTTTTGACTTTTTGTTTTCATGCCTTATGTCTTGGATTATAATGTCAAATGGAAAGTGTAGGTGTGTTGTCATTGTTTGATACAAAATCATTCCCCATGATGGTGGTGTGCATGTATTCAGTATGACCCTAACAATGAGGCGTTCCATTGGCCCACCTCTAACTCCAGTGTGATTTGGCCTGCAGAGGGTGTTCAGAGAAGAGAGAAAGAGTCAGAATTGAACACTGAGGGTAAACTGTGTATCTTACAGTAGGGCCAGTGTGTGGTCTCCCTTTGCCAGGGAGAGAACATGGCTGATGTGTTAATTACCCAGCTCTGTGTGTGTCAGTTATTTAAACTGGCCCATAGTTCAGGTCACAATCCATATTAAAATATTTAAATGTCCATATTAAAATATTTAAGAGTTTTAAGTTGTGACTTCTTATGGTGCATTGTTATTATGGTTTCTGTATTAAGGACATTATGTTTCCCTGATGTCCATCGTTAAATACTGTTGATTAAGATTTTGGAGCATTAGCTGCCAGCATGCATGGATGTACATACAGGCTACACATTGCCAAATACTATTGTTAAACTCACCAATGGTGCTCCATGCAAGTGCAGCTGAGATGAACTGACCTTCTGGGCATTGAAGATGCTTTTGGATTTCACACTCTGCCATGTACCATGTTGACTAGCCACTGCGCCAGAGTCTTCCTCATTCTGTAACAATGAAGTCTTGGCAAACATTAAGGCCATTCCGTCAGGATTTACAAGAGTCAAGTAAACATGCAGAATAATGGATACTACCGTTAAGTGAATGTATTTACAATGACATTTGGGCAAGACAGTGATTCGCAGAGAGAAAATAAGTAAGAGATACAAAACTCAATACTGCCTGCAACTTGAAAAGTACCCAGAGTAACCTGCTGGTAGCCTTATGTCGTTTGTGGAAATATGTCTTCTTTACTCTTGACATCGTTTAAATGATTAATTACTGTCAGATTTTGTTAAGCACTTTCCAACTAGCCTACAATGAAACATTTGGCCATATCTTGTTCAGCGGAGGTCGAAGATTTTGTGAGATCTGTGCGTTCTAGTTTACATTTTTCCGTGCACCACACTTTGATTACATAATGCACATAAACACTTATATTTTTAAACAAACTATACGTTTCAAAGTTATTTATGAATTGAAAATAGAATTCGTTTAGTTTGTTTTGTTAAAAAATATCAGAGCGTAATTTTGTAACATATCCTTTGTTCAAATACTTTATCAAACTAATGGACGATGTTTGATGTTATGTTGCTGAAATTATGACTTTGCTTGAAGTAATTGCAGTTACATGAAGAGAAACAAGACTTTTGTTGAACTGTCTGAAGTGTGTTTGCGTTTGTACAATGGAAATAAACCCTGGCATCCTGCCGAATTCTGAGAGTGTACATCAAGGACAAATTAAACGGAAGCGTACATCAACCGTTAACGAAAATATTCGCTTATCATTTTTAAGGATGCTTACACTTTTTGAAATATACCGAAAAAATCTGTAAGGTATGAAAAATAAAAGAAATCTTTCAGGATATCTTGACTAGTCGTTAACTTTCTTTAAAACATAGCCTAATGATGCCCTATGTTGTAGCCTACGTGAAACTTGATACTTAGGGTAAGACACACAAGACTGTTTTCGTGATCAAGAATGGAACGAAGTAACAAAAACGGGTTATGTTCAGTCCAAGTAGCAAAATAAGCTGCTTGGCCTATTGTTCTAAATCATCGGAAGAGAGCAGACAAACATTGGCGCATTTTGCAGCAAAACAAGTCTGTCTTTAAGAGCGCTCCAATAGACACAGTCTAATGCAAATTACATAGGCCCGCTCTTCTCCCTTTTTAAAGTTTTCATTTTCAACACGGCTTCTTGCGGCTCTGTCTTCGCTGGAAACCATAAAATTGTCTGGGGCCAGTTTCACAAAGCCTTGTCTACAACTCTACAACTAGTTGTTGCAAGTTAGGCTACTACATGACTTTTAACATGTTCATGTCCAACATTAACACATGCAAATGCTCTTTTCTAACCTATCGGAAAATCTTTGAACTTACATAGATGAACACAAAGGAATATAGATAGTTGATGGGGAAAAATATATATAATAACAAAAATGATAATGAACAACTTTTTAAAGGTAAGATGAAAACTATTCAACTCATTGAACAGATTATGTTCTCATGTTGGGTTTCGAAGTTTGGGTTGCTACCAGGCTTTACATTTACAAAAAAAATAGTTTTGTTAGCTGTAGGTATTTAACTACTTTGTGGAGAAGAAAGTGCTCCTCTTTCTCAACCTCTTCTGTCTTGCACTGACTGAGCACAAGTTCTTTCTTCTTTTTGTAGCTAGTTTTTCAGTGTCTATACCTGGCTCTGTTGCCAGGTTGAGGTCACTTGGTCTGTACTGATGTGTACTCTGACAATTTACTGTTCATATGTGGTCAGATAAAAAATAATTTTATTGTTTTGTTTGATTTTTCGAATGGACCAATACTCCTGTAAGTACCTATTAGCCTATCTTTAAGTCATGTTTTCATAAGAGTAGACTGGACTACTCTTCAGCATTTAACTGAACAGTTTTTGTTATCTAACAAATGTTTTGAGATATGTATGTCATGTTGGTCTCAAGATTCATACATACTGTCACAAATTAACTAGTTTCACTCTATGTTTAATTTGATACAAAGTTAATTTACTCAAAAATAAATAATTTCGCTTTGCTTTTCAATCCCTTTTAAATGCACCTACCACGTCACATATACCGCTTAGCCTTCATGTCCTATTGATGGACTAATTAGGCTTGCATATTTCCTGTTGATGTCTACATTCAAAAGCCCACAATAGCACGCATGCTCAAGGTTGTAAATGACAACAACCCATGCCAGCAATTAGATTCCCCTAAGATATAATAACAACGTAAGGAGTAGGCCTACTCTTAAGAGATTGTATAAACGTATTAAGAAAAGTAAAACCGTGTGTCTAGTTCGCTGACGGTTAACGGTATCAGGAATCATTTAGTGATTGCATATATTCAATACATTTACAATTATAAGTGTAGAGTGAAATAGAACAAAGGTATGCATCATTTGTAGTGTAAGTTACTGGCATTATAAAGGTTGTAACTTTGACGTTTCCGTTTAACAGCGTCAATAAATCGATCTGTCCTTCCTTGGCACAGCCAAAAGGCGCCCACTGAATATTCACCGGGTATTACTATGACTCAAAACCCTACGGTTTGGCTCGGAAGTAGAGGAAGGGCAAAGGGACGCATTTTACACATTAAAAACTAAAGCAGGATCTTCAGAGTTGGGGTCACATAGCTCGAGATCACTCTCTTCCTTGGCTGGTCCAAGCGGCCTTTCACCGCCCCCAGCGTGCCGCAGTCCTGAATGCCCATGAAAAGGCAAGGGCGTGTCACCAATTCTCCTCGCCGCAAGGTGCCATCCACTATTCTTCACCAAAATGGAGCAGGTTTTATGACACAAGAACGTCATGCGCCAATAACGTCAATATTATAACCTGCTTTATAGTTAGCATAGAACAGTAACATGTGAAGCTTTACGCTGTAATGATCCTATAGTCATGGACCAAGGTCGTAGGCTACTCCAAAGGAATTCCGAGAATAAAATGCTGTGCTCTTTGTGCGGTGATCTACCTGCGGTGGTTTAAGTGCATTAGATAGATTAAAATGGATTTCTCACAATTTTACACCTACTTGCTTTTTTCTTTGCCTGCTGTCTGCTCTGCAGTATGTCAGAATAACACTAACCGGGAAATTCGCGCAGAATGAAATAACCATTCTATTCCTTCTTTGTTCAAATTGTTCCTTTCCCTAAACACGCCATCTGACAGAATCCCATTTAGGAAATACATCCTAACCCTAAAATAAATACTGCCAATCATGGAGACTAAGTATATTCTTCACAACTATTATACCTTCACATCTTCACTCTAGTTAGAAAAATGGCATGTGTCTAAAAGACTCAATATGAATAAAATAAGCGTTTTGTCCTTATTAGATCCTTACGTTATTTCACAGTAAAAGTTCTCTCAGAGTGGGAAACAACCTATCGCATGTTATGCCACCTTCTCTGTCTCCTAATTCTCTGACCATGGCATAACACGAGAACTTCTCTGTCTCATGTTATGCCACCTTCTCTGTCTAAGCCCTCAGCAAGCTCTAGGTGGCCTATAACTAGATACAGCGCTCATTTCGACTGGAGTGGTGCAAGACAGGCCTAGTTAAAATGCTGAGGATGGCTGTGTCTTAAAACATTTAGGACGCTTCAATCATCCCGCTGAATTTCTTTGTTGTAATATTGAATTCGTCATAAAGGTAATCATTTAGACTCCGGATGATGAATAAGTGGCTGGATCGTGTCCATTACAATTCTAGGCTATAGGCCTACTGTTTCAGTTCAGATCAGTTTTAGTTTATATTTGCAATCTCAGTCATCTTTGGACGGCAAATCGATTAAGATTTCATTACCTCTTCTAAAAAGCAAAACTATAACCCCATGAAACGAGATAAAATAATAAGTCATAATTGACACTCACGGTTTCAGTATTTTATTAAAAACATAGAAGCATCTTACAAAAGTACATTGCGTTGCATTTCATAAAATCTATTGTGCAAATTATAATAAAAATAGATCTATAGGCTCTAAAACGACATAATTTCAATCAAATCCAGCAGCAAATGTGTCACCAGGGCCGCCAGTAAGAGTCTGAACAGATAATAACATATTGATCATTATGCTGTCCGTTAGTGGAGGTACAGTCTCTGGGCGTGTCAACAGCACTGCCGTTTTCCTGCCGGTTTCTCGTAGCTGCCACTCCAACTGGGGTTCGAGGCAAAGTTTGACAGACTTTCCCCGGTAACTGCGTCGTTTTCAGTGCGATTCCGTGTTTTTTCTTTGTAGTTGTTTCAACCCTACTGCCACTTGACATTGCGACAGGCGTCGTTTGCAAAAGAATACCTGCGGAAAGTTTTTGCGCGCTATCATCTGCTGATCGTCCAGTCCTCGGGTCGCTATCCGCGGTGCTGAAATATTCACATCTCGTGTCTGGGCGAACACAGCGGCTGGAAAGTTGCGCAAGCATGTCGGATCGATTGCTCCCGCCAGTACCCGTCATCAGCAAATACTGATTTACTCCCGCCAGGCAACTACGAAAACCTGCTTGATAGTCGGAA
Organism: Limnothrissa miodon; assembly: GCA_017657215.1. Lineage (NCBI taxonomy): Eukaryota > Metazoa > Chordata > Actinopteri > Clupeiformes > Clupeidae > Limnothrissa > Limnothrissa miodon. The sequence goes on along the minus strand of JAGFZM010002885.1, from coordinate 6,512 downwards.
TCAGCGTGCGTAGTAGAACCTGTAGAAAGATTAACATATTTATTTTGATTATGTTCACAAAATAATAAAATAAAATAAAATTCTTTGGAGTGAAAGGCTTTAGATGTACAAATCATTCCCAAAACTTACCACCACGTGATTTTTGCAGATGTCTCAAATGTCGGACCGTAAGTTCAAGTATATCGGCCTTTTCAAGCTTTCGTTTACGAATCTGTAAGATAACCAAAGAATTCACGTCAATTTTGCAAATGTGAGAATATGCTCAAGGGTTAAATGTATTTTAGCCTCTTTATCAGTATTAGAGACTTACATTGTTTGAATAGCAGGTTTCCAGCAAGGTCTTTAACTGATCTAGACACCTGTTGATACGAGCTCTTCTCTTCTTCTCCATCAGAGGCTTGGAAACCTGAAAATTAAAAAAGAAACGAAACAAATGTTAGAATCTGTATTGAGTCGTGTATTACACAGGCTTTACTATTTTAGGACCGTGTGTTCAGACTCTTGGATATCAGAAAAAGGTAGTAATGAGCCTCTCCTACCTTCTTTCCACTGAAGCCTTTAGTCCCCTCTGAGTCTGTTGCAGCGACCATGGCAAAAGCCGAATTGTTCCTTGTGTGAAGACTGATGCGCGCTTTGAGTAGTACCCGGGGGGAGTGATGGAATCTCGTTCTCCCTGAGGTATTTATAGTGATGGTCACTTTACATGCCAATAGGGGAGCGCCAAACCCAGAACAAGGACCGTTTTTTTCTCCTTGATGGAAAGAAACTGCTAAATTCATCACTTGAAACACAAACAAACAAAAATAGTCTATACATCTTTACTTTAACATGGTCTTTGAATGTTAAATGCTTTGTCTCTGTAGTTTGATATACAACTAACGTGAGTGCAAACATTATTTATCCGGTTAAGTCTACTTGCGGTTGACGTTTAATTTGCCCAAAATAACCATTCAATTACATTTAATTCACTGAAGATAACCGTGCCTGGCTTTGAAATACATTGAACTGCGATAACAAATTGGTGGTGAAGTTAATCGACGATTTGGTCGTTGCTTTAAGAAACTTGTTTAAAATGTGCTAATAAAATAAACATTTGTATAGGCCTAAATAACTTAAGTGTATGGCAAGTGAGTAAGTTATGAATTGGTAAATGTAGGCTTATAATCAAAAGTAAAGAGCGATGTGTGAGGTGATTTTGTGCAGGGCAAAGGGAGGCGTACAGAATATCCATAAAATGGGAAATAATGCTACAAATAGTCAGTTTTTTCTTTGCAGGGCTTGTACCAGCCTCATCTATTCATTCTTTTCTTCTTGGGTTTCACGCCACAGGCCCAAAGGCAGCACCGTGATAATTTCGCACATGTCGTCACAGCTTTGCGATTTTCTGGTAATAAGAAGCTGGATGTAGGCCCGAAGTTAAACCACTTGTGTAGACTTATGAGTTATGTTCAAGTAACACAACTGTATTTTAATAACTGTATGTATAATAAGCATATAAAATGCAGGCGTTGCTTTCTTTTTATTCTTCTAGGTTACGCATTTCTATGCTACAAGCAGCAGGTTGAACGCGGACCGAGGAGAATCGATGGAACGCCTCTCCCTGGGGTCCTTGTTTCTCGATTTTCCACACTATTCTATGAAAAGACTGCATCCTGGGAAAGTCCAATTTTTGGCCACCAGTGAATTTGTTGCACTGGGTATTAACTACGTCTCAATAAGAAAATTTGATTCCATATTTGTATGGTCAGTTATGACTGGCTGTTATGCCAGTATATAATTACATTTACATTTATGCATTTAGCAGACGCTTTTATCCAAAGCAACTTACAAAAAGAGGATAACAATCGAGCTACATAGCAGAAACCTTAAAGAGCATAGTGCTAGGGAATAGTGCTTCAGTTCAATTTATTGCTAGGATAGAAGATGTTCTCTGAATAGCTGGGTCTTTATAAGAGCTTTTTGAAGGCCTAATTAAAGGAGCCGTATCAAAATAAGACGACATTGTAATGACTTGTCGTTGAACTATACTTGGAAATAAGATTGTAATTGTAAAAGATTGTAAAATAAGATGCACATTGCAGACACTACTATACGATATAAACCCATCTGATAATAAGGGTCGATTCGTCTGCCATTTATATGTGCAAGTGGACACGCGACAAGCTGGATGTCGTTCCACAAGTCTCGTTTAAAGTTACTCAGACTGGAGTTGGCAAACACACAATGAGAGTGTTTAGATAAGGGCTGTGGCTTGCCGCGCAAATGGCGTGGAAAAGAGAGCGCGAGAGGCTCTCACATTTACATCTCAGAGTGTTCACTCAGGAGTCCACATTGCAAAGAAAGGCGCTGAGTATATATGTACAAAGGCTGGCCATTGATCTATTCTTTTGCCCTTCTATGTGGCTCACAAAAATAGGCAAATCAAAGATCTCCCCCCTTTTGATGCTCGATTCAGTGTTGTTGTGAACTGCTGAGTCTAAGTCGAGACTTCTGAGAGAAAGGAATTGACATCTAAACATAGTAAATGTAGGCCTAACTAATGCCGAACACAGAATTCAATATTTATTTAAGAAAACAGGGTCACATAACTTGGTAACAAATATTACATAGGCCTACAGTAAAACACGGGCTACTGAACTTTGTTAGTCAACTTAAATGACTTGGTTAACATACAAATAAAAAAGATTCCCAGCGTCCTATTTAAACTGTTAAAAATAAAGCACCCTACTCAAGTTCTACACGACCTCAAAGCTTGGTTTATTATGCACAACAGAGACGGAGAGTAAACTGATAATTCCCAGGACTGATTGCTTATACTCATCATATCAATGTTTAAGCTTGATATGTTTTATGCTGAGACCCAAATCGTCGTCTTTTTGGGGAATACAAAACCTGCTGTATTTCAACTAAGCATGCAGATTTGTTAACATGGCACGCTAATTTGGCTATTCCACGGAGCCTTTTATGTGTCTCAACGTTATACAAAATTGCATGTAATGCACCGCAAAATTGGTGCAACACAAAACTTCACAGTATGAAATCGGACAGAGGTCCAGGACTGTGAGAAAGCTGCACCCCCCTTTGTTGCTGGCATTATGAGCCCGTTTTCACGCTCAAATGTAACACGTTCCGTGTTAGTCTACTTGTCTTCTGTATGAAGACATTTAAACATCAGCAATGCAGTAGTATATTGACGAGCTGTTTTACCTGTTTTTATGTTTTATTGTGGCTGTACATGTTACTGAAATATAGTGCAGTAGGCTGATATTTGAAAGTTGTTTTTCGCATCATTTATGGCCTTAACTTGTTTCCTCTGTATTCGAATAGCCTTCATTAACACAAATACTAGGGGCTAAAGGACCCAATTTGACATGATAATTCAGCGCAAGTAAAAAACAAGTGGAGGGTATGTTTATCAAAAGCCTTGTCGGTCTTTTCTTTCCACTTTCGCTTTCGTCTCCTCGGGTAACTCATTAACCACAGAGAGCCTTTGTTATGGATACTCCGCTAAGGAGATTCAGAATAGGGTGCTGTAATAATTAGGGTTTTCTATGACTTGTTAACAACAATTAGTGAGGCAATTATACAATTACCTGCAATAAACTCTTCTTTTTATTGAGGACAAATCTGGTACATATTACCACGTGAATGGTGCTAAGAAAGGGCAGGTGAATATGCATCATGTGGAGTAAACCGCGCCTGTAAAGATGTTATACGCACAGCTCAACTGTCATAAAATGGTTTAAGCCGTATGTCTGCAAAAAGGTACGTATTCATCCAGGTCATGGTTGTCATGGTTTGAGCATAATGTATTAAGATGAGTCAGAAACTTTCAACTGACGTCTGATATACATTTAACTGTAGAATGGGCCACATATAAACGAATTTAAGAGTAAAAATAATCTAGTTAGGTGTACACTGTACAGCGGAGTTTAAATTTTGTGAATTGCAGAACTCTTAGAATAGATCGCGAAGGACAGTACCCTGAAAGACTCAAGTAACGGGTGAAGGAATGGGTCACCAGAGAGCGAAACAAATCGGAGAACCGCCTCAAAACTACTCGGCGGAGCGTTCCAAAATCTAGACACGACCAGTAGGCTTCTTGAAACGAAAAATACACACAGATAGTATTTATTTTTAAAGCAAATACGATAGTTTAACTGTCTTAGTTTTAAATTTACAACAGCAAAGGTAAAGCCACGCGACGCCTCTATTGGCACAGTCCTGATCAAACATGTTCTATCATGAATTTCTATAGACTAGTCCACTGCTTATTTAAGGGTCTTTACTTATGTCCGGGCACACAATGAGCCGTGTTTGGCAATGTGCAGAGGGGTTACGAACTGAAAGGCTCAAAGGTCCACATTAACATCGCTTTGAGTTTTCTCAAGGTCCGAAATGAACTCGAGGAAAGTAACTTTATAAGTAGCTGAAGGATGGATCTTTTGTTGTCCACTTCACTGAGACACACAAGAGACTTACAAAAGAAGAACCCCCGTATTGTCTCGCAGGCATTTCGCTTGAGCATTGATGCGCCTTCAATTGCAAAACATCTGCCATTGCCCTGCGCAACTTGAAAAGCATTTGTATAAGAAAGAAAGCTACTTTTGTACACCATGCCTTTCCATACAACGAAAGTAGTAGCCTAGTTGACTAGATGGAAAGAATTTATCATGTTTAGAGGTTTGTAGCCTATTTTGCATGGCTGTGATCTGGTAAAAAGTTAACTTATTTTATGTAAACGTACAATAAATAATTAGAGCACATAAGGCTAATCGTCGACACTAAAATAAATATAATTATTTTCACTGGCTGAATTACATATAACAAAGGCCAACTTCAAATAAATTACGAACTGGGTTGTAGTCTATTGATATAGGCCTACGTTATGTTTACATTTCGTCCTTCTGGCGGACAGAACACGCACCTGTTAGACCAGCGTGAAAATGTGACTTTTCTTAATTCCAAGCTAACTTAAAATCATTCAACGATACAGCAGGATCTGCTCGAGAATAGACCTATTTGTGCGCAACTGCCGTAGCAGGTTTCCCATGGCATTTCTTTTATACCCCAAAGTGGAAAATTGGAGCGTACGTCTCAAAAGCCAGGAGGCGTGCCTCCGATTTGCCTCGCTCCATATTTTTGGACTGCAGAAATATGCCCACTGCCTGAGACTGAATGTGCTTGCTGGTGCCTTTAGTTCCGTGTACAAAGAGGCAAGACAGAGCTTTCATTGGAAGACGCCAGACGTAGGCCAAAGTAAGAGAATGATCCTTAACATTAAATAGTTCATTTTAAGGCAGCACAGTGTTTTGCAAGTGCTTACATCGATTCAGAATCATATAGCCTAACGCCATTGACGCGTAGGGATTGATTTAATGCTATAAGACATACAGTAATTACAAACAAAAAGAGAAAGAATGACATTAAAAAAAAAGAAAAAAATGGAAGAAGGAAAGAAAGAAAGAGAGAAAGAAGAGAATATGTGTATTTACAGTGACTGTGAATGTGCGGATGAACAAGGCAGCTTGATGACCCCGACGCACCACGTGTGTGGTAAATGTGGTGTATCGATACCTGAAAATTGGTATGAAATCGACAATTTGTTGGTGTCAGCATGTAGTTGGCAAGCGGCACCATATGCCACGCTGAGTCGAGCCAGTTAAACAATTCGTTCCTAGTTTCACGGTTCATCCTCTTTCTCTTCCACGGTAGCCAACTCAATGGCCTAACAAAGTAGCAATTTAGTCCGTCAAAAGACCCAGTACCCCCTAGGGCTGCCTATCCGCTCGCAACCATGGCATCTGCCTCAGCAAAACACAAAAAATGTTGTTGAAGTTGCTGTCAGATAAACACGTCAGGAGTTTCAACACACACGGACATTTTAAGTAAACCTCAATCCTACACCATCTTTTTTATTTTATTATAATGACTTTTATTACAGGCCTAGTGCAACACGGTCCAAGGCCGTGGGTCAGCCCGGGAGTTCTGCCCATTAGCTTTTCAATTTATTGCCTCTTACTGTAACAGCCAACGTGCACTAGACACAGAGTTGTCAACACCCTACATAAGACATGCTTACATTTAATCAAGTTAAAATTATAAAGCAAGCAAGTCTGGTATATTAATTGAAAATGGTCATCATAAAGAAAATGTCTCACTGTATATGTTTTATTTGAAGTTAAAAATATTGGATGGCATTAAATTCAGCTTTTTATTGTTTCATATGCTAGTCAATGAAAGCCCTATGAAGAGTATATGAATAGGTTAATAACAATTAGAAATATCTCCATATGTATCTCTACATTAAATATCTGAAAATGATCCAATAGGCTAATGATCTGAATTCTGTCCAGTTGCCTACCATATACGGAAGAGTTTGCCTACATCCTGTAGCTGTGATTTAATATACAATCAGAGAAGCCCTGCCTTCTAACATTCCATTGCCAATACCCAGTCCTCCGCAGTACCTAAATTGAATTTAATTGCAATGGTTCTCTATGTATACCCAC
>JAGFZM010002884.1:24358-42000 GCA_017657215.1 Limnothrissa miodon | reverse complement strand
TTGTTATTTTCCCGCTATTTTTTGTTAGGTCAGGCCCTGTTTTTAGCTCCGATGCATAAAGCAAAGGGCATAGTATTCCAAACACACTGTGCTATGTGTGAACGAGCTTCAGAGCTAATGCCTGATGCATTTATAGTCTACTAAAATTCCCCACCGCGCAATCTCAATCTGTACCCGTAAGTAATGTAGACTTACAGAATAGCTTATTGACATAAAAGCTCAGGCACACGATTGCAAATGCTGTACAAGTGAGCTTACAAACTCCTCCTCTGGTAGGTGATAGAAATCATACTGTGCAATTGTATGGTGAATAATAATGATACAATTCATGTATTTCTTCATTAACGTGTGACGTTCCCCAAGAGCGGCAGTTATACCGCGTTTTCATGCACCGTTGGACTGGAAGTCTGACAGTACAAGTTTAGGTAAAGCATGAGTGCTACTGTTCCCCAAGAGGGCTGTTAATTTGGCTCTTGGCATGTTCTCTGTGACACAATTTACGCTCTCTATTGATGCAGAGATTTCTTTCAAGTTCTGTTTACCCAACATGAGGGAAGTCAGGCAATGTGACTCAGGTGGGCCTTTTTGTTTACTGTATTTTTTGCCATATAAATTTCACCTTACGGTCAACCCCCTTAAACGAAGCATCGCTCATCCCAAGAAGGGCATGTGTGTTTGAGTGCTCAGCCCTGTGCAGTGTAGAAGTACGCGGTCTTAATGGCTGTGTGGTTGTCATGTGTGTTTGAGTGCTCAGCCCTGTGCAGTGTAGAAGTACGGGGTCTCAATGGCTGTGTGCAGTGTAGAAGTACGCGGTCTTAATGGCTGTGTGGCTGTCATGTTTGGGGATGATGCTCGGTGGTCCTCATCAGAGCTGCCACGGTTCTTTTAAATGGAGTATTCCATTTCATCTCCTTGTGTTCCAATGTCCCTTGTTTGTCCCTCCAACACTGGCAATGAGTGTGTTAGTTTTGGACAAACAGGACTGTTTGTGTGTTTTTCTTTCTTTAGATTAACCTCATCATCTAACAACCTAAAGCTCTATGCTAAATAATGAGTGTACTTTTCTCTCTCTCTCTCTCTCTCTCTCTCTCTCTCTCCTCTCTCTCTCTATCTCTCTCTCTCCTGCTGGGTGCGTTGGGTGCACAAATTGTCTGTGTGTGAGTCTGTGTGCATGTTTTCTGTGTGTGTGTGTGTATGTGTTAATGTGTATACTGTCTCTGTGTGTGTATGTTATGCGTTGTGTGTATATGTATGTGTGTGTGTGTGTGTGTGCGTTTGCTAAGGCTGACTGTGGGACGGTGCAGTCTCTCCTCCCCACTCTGCTCCACGGCGCCCTCATCCTTAGCGACAGCCGTTGAAACCCCGGCCTCTCGGGCAACACAAATGCGTCACTCCCATCAGCAAGGGAACAGCGCGCCTGAACTCGCCCAAACCAAAGGGAGATGTAGGTCAACATCACACCTCCTCTGCCCAGTCTCTCAGAGCACAGTAACCGACATACAGAGAGGAGAAGTGCTCTTCAAACGCACTGGCCACTGCTAAATGTTGAAGAACCAAGACTACTGTCTGGTATCTCCCACAGAAAGACATTTCGTGTTGGATGGTCTTCGGGGGTTTATCAGATGTTGTGTCTGTCAGTGCTTGAGCTCTGTAGTCAAAGATTTATAAGTGAAGGTCAAACAGTGAAGACCATCAGTCGGCTGTTTGGCACGGAAATCATTTAACGTGATGGTGATGGTGATGGTGTCCATTTATCGTTAGGGCACTGTTGTGATGAGCTGAGGAAAACAAATTCCCATGATTAATGATGTCCATGCCTGTTTATCCAGCCATCGATGGAGACGTCCATTCATCTTGTTGATCAGTCCGTCGACCCGCAGGATTGGATGCAGATGGTGTGGCTTTAACGTGACCACCCTTAGCCAAAGGGTTACTGATCAAGGTTACTGCCTTATTCTCTCTCTCTCTCTCTCTCTCCACCCCTCCGGTATAGTACGTCATCGCCCCGTCCGAGGCTGACCTCAACTCATACACACACATCCATTTCTCGCGGCGCTCTGACTTCAAATCATGTGATGCTCAGGACACACATGCACATAAGTGCTTCGGCCAGCACACGTAACAGTTTCTAACCGTCAGTATGATTCCAGTTTACCGGTTGCTTAAAAAAAACAGGCTAATTCTCTCTAGTTTCACTAGCCACATGTTGTCTGTAAATATTTATGCCATCCCCCTGACTCGTCCTACCAATCTGGACTCAGCAAGATAAAACAATGATATTCCATTTATCCAGGCAAGGAAACAAGTCCTTACAGCCTCCTACGGGTCTCCCCAGCCAACCCCTCCTCACCCTCTTTTAGCACTGAGGGTCTAGCAGACGACTGATTTGCAAGCCCGTCCATTACTCATGTGGGGAGTGGGTGGGCGGCTAATTGAGGCCCCTTATGCAACGCCTGTGAAGAGCCTTCATTTCAATTCTAACGTTGAGGATTACGTGTATAAAAGTGGCCCGCCACGAGCGGCCGCCTCATTCATACAATGGCCGTTATAAATCCTGTCTTAGGTCCGCTTAATGGTGGGATTAAATGGAATGACCGCCGGATGAAAAGGACTGTTTGGCGACCAAGAATAAGCACAGAAACGGCCCGTTGTATGCAGGGCACGAGAGGAAATGGTCTTTTGCAGGGATATTAGACTTTTAAATAGGTTTCATTGTTTTGGCCCCCTTGCTGGAAAATTGCATATTTTGTTATTTTGATGGCGGGTTCAAACGATGTGCGTGTCAAGCCTTGAACGCACAGCGCAGACAGGGAGTTTGCAAAGGCTGCAAGGCAGCAAGGCAGCAAGGCTGCAAGGCAGCAAGGAGCAAGCGAGACAGAGAGAGAGGCTGCGATTGTTAGCGGTTAGTGAACACAGAGACAGCTTGCCCTGCAAACGCATTTGTTGAGATTCACAGTTGCACGTGAAAAGATTTGGGTGGGGGGGTTAATATATGTGTGTGTGTGTGTGTGTGTGTGTGTGTGTGTATGTGTGCGTGTGTGTGTGTGTGTAATGTGGCAGCATTGTCGGCCATGGCCTCACAGAGCCAAGTAATTGAATGTCAGGTATCAAAGAGAACAGCTGTAGCTTTGTAGCCAACACAATGGGGCATACAGTTTGTCAGTCAAAGGGAGAACCTGCCACGGGACCACTGCTTTATGCAGTCGCAAGAAAATGTCACACTACCTGTGAGAGAAAAATGAAGGTTAAGTGAAAAATGTAGAGAGAGAGAGAGAGAAAGAGACTAGAGAAAAAAAATAGTCCTGAGTTTTGAATCTTGACCCTGACATTTAGTTTAGTGTCCACTGCTGCGTGGCGTTTGAATCGCATTAGCATATTACTGGCCTTTGTGTGAGAGCTGAAATGCATCAGTGCTTCCCGCAGTGCTGCTGCCAGCACCGACTCCATCCACACGTACAGTAAACGGCCTACAGACCGACCGGCAGTCCATCTGCTGTCTCACCTCCACCCCTCCGGCCCTCGTCACGGCCGTCAGGAAAAGGGCTGTCTGCTCCTTGTCATCTTCTTCGCCGTGTATATTTCTGTAAAATGTAACTCTTTCAACTGCTGCCGTTTGGACAGGGAGTCCCCAGTGGGGGGGCCTCTAATGAAGGCCACTGGGGCATCCCTGCTGGGCATCAGTCACTCTCATGAGCCGCAGACAAGGTGCCACAACCAGAAAGATTTCCCAAATAGATGCACTGTCATGTAGACCTTGTGTCAGAAGTCTACGCAATCTAAACTAACGTTAAAGGGATAGTTCGGTTTTTAACACATTGAGCCCCTTGTACAGGTTGTCTAAAATGAAATAAAGTGGTTGACACCAAAATCTTGATGATTGCTCCTGTCTCGGCTATTTGGGAAATATAGAATTGCCTCTGCCTGCCTTTAAAATGGCTAGCAATGGGCATGTGTTGTTTCAATCCTTAAAACACTGGTTTTAAAAAAGTGCTACTCATGGAGTGATTAGTGGCATTTACTGATGTTCCAACCCAAGTATCGTAGCAAAATACAGTTTCTGTCATGTTTTATTTGCCATTTTGTAAATCCCATAGGGATCTATTTGCTCCCTCATATAAACAAAGTGCCAAATAAAACATGACGGAAGCTTTATTTCGCTACAATACATGTTTTGGAACATCATTGAGCACCACTAACCACTTGGTGAGTAGCACCTTTTTAAAACCAGTGTTTTAAGGATAGAAACAACACATGCCCATTGCTAGCCATTTTGAAGGCAGGCAGAGGCGATTCTACATTTCCCAAATAGCCGAGACAGAAGCAATCGTCAAAATTTCGATGTCAACCACATTATTGCATTTTAGACAACCTGTGAAAGGAGCTTAATGTGTTAAAAACCGAACTACCCCTTTAACTAACTACTACAAACTACCGCACATATGGACCACAGTTAACTAAACATGACTTTAGATCGTAATTTCGATCAGAATAAGACTGAGATTTCAGTAGAATAAAATGTGATTCTAAAGTGAAGCTCGACCACGTGTTATATAAAGACATTGTGTACAAATCTATGTTTTAACTATGTTTTGCAATTTGCATTGCAAATTGCATACACCTGCTGCTATATATTTTAGTATTCTTTTTTACCACTGTTTATATTACTACTACTGCTGCTACAATCTTGTGTTGCACTAAAACAACACTAAAACAATCTTGTGTTGTACTAAAAACAACATAAAAAACCCTTACCAACCCACAACCCAGTGTACACTGTTGGAACACTTACTATATGTTATGTCTTGTCTTGTTATATCCTGTATGTTACCTAAGTATAATGCCCTAAGCCTAATTGCACTTTTCTTCCACTTAACATTACCGTATTGTGTAGAACTGTATTTGTACTGGTATTACATTATGGCACCAGGGGGACTTGCATTGCGGAATTAAGCACCAATTCACCATCCTCCTCCTATTTAAGGATGTTTATCAGCTCCTGGGCTTTTATTTGCAATAGTATATTATCTTCTGCTGTAGTAGTATGTTTGCAATAGCAATATCTTCTGCAATACTAGTATCTTGGGCAATTTGAGTATGTTTGCAATAGAAGGAACTTCTGCAATAATAGTATCTTCTGCAGTAGTTCTATCCTGAAATAGAAATCTTCAGTAGTAGTATTTTGTGCAATAACAGTATCTCTGCAATAGTAGTAGTATTTTCTGCTGAGATCTGCAGTGGTAAGTGTAACTACCTGGCAGTGAGAACAGAAAAGCTAATGCTGAGCTGATGCTGTCTAACACTAGCTAATCAGTTTCAACTGCAAACCAGAAGATGAGGGAGGAGAGAGAGGTGCAGAAGACAATTGAGCCAAACACACAGGGAGAAGGAGGGAGTGAGAAAGAGAGAGAGAAGGAAAGAGAGAGAGAGAGAGAGAGAGAGAGAGAGAGAGACTGTGCAGATTTGATATATCAGATGAACTGAAATGCTAATCAAGAGCAAACAGATGCTGAAATGCTGATGCCCAGCAGTCATATAATCAAACCCTCTCACCGGAATGGGTGTGATAACGATCTCTGACATGTGAGGCCTAAACCTAACAGATTGCACAACCTAAAAACTCCTTCCAAGTTCCGTTTTGACGGCAGTGTGTGTGTGTGTGCTTGTGTGTGCGTATGTGTGTGTATGGTTGTGTGTGTGTGTGTGTGTGTTTGTGTGTATGTTTATATATGTATGTGTGTGTGCGTGGTTGTGAGTGGGTGTCGGAACAACTACTTGATCAGTGGTCCTATTGATCAGAGTGTCGTGACTCCGTCTGCTTGCCGACGCAACGCCGTGGCCCTGCCAGCGACCGACAGACGGGCTGGTTTCTTCCTTCCTCCATCCTGGCAGGGACCATAGGATGGTGATGCCTGCAGGCTATGCATAGGAACACATGGTATCGGCATGTTCCAGAGTACAAATTAGCCTCATGTTCATCTGTGAGCTTCTCATTAACGCCTGAAAGGAATATGTTGCAACGTTAGGTAGAAAAAAATGAGCCTGTTTATCCGTATGATGAAGAGATAATGTCAGCAAAAGTGATGCAGCACCTAGTTTGCGGCCTATTTCCCAGTTAATTCAATGCAGCTGAAGTCATGAGGGCAATTGTATGAGTCAATCTGAGCATTCTTTACATCAAAGTGAAAACCATGTTTTGTTATGAGAATACCTGAAGGTGCTGATAAATGTATTCTGGTGTGCCTTTCCCTCATATATTTTATGCTGAAGAATAGTATTAAGGTTTACTAACATCATTTTTATCTGATCTTTCCCCTCTCTCTCTCTCTCTCTCTCTCTCTCTCTCTCTCTCTCTCTCTCTCTCTCTCTTATTTTCAAACTGTATCTTCACTCTTTGTCATCCTGCCATTGCACTCCTCCTCCTCTTTTCCTCTCTTCTCATCTCCTCTCTTCTCATCTCCTATTGTCCCTTCTCTTTTTCTCTTGTCTTCTTCTGTCTATTTCTCCTCTCTCCCCTCTCTTCTTCTCTTCTCCTTTCTTTATCCCTCCTCTCTTCTCTCTTCTCCTCCTCTCTTCTAATGTCTACTTCTCTTCTCTATTCCTGTCTACTTCTCTCCTCTCCTCTCTTCTTCCCTTCTCTTGTCTATTTCTCCCCTCTCCTCTCTTTTCTTCTCCTCTTTTCCCCTGTCTATTTCTCTCCCTTTCTCTCCTCTACTCTGCAGGACTCTTCCCTTGCCCCCCTCCTTGCTCCATCATCCTCTCCCATGTATGTGATGCCCAGCGTGCCCCACGCTGCCTGGCCCCAGCACCCAGCCAATCCCCAGGCTCAGTAGGATGCCCAGTCTGTGCCCGTCTCAGGCTCACCCTCATCCTCCACCCTGCCGCCACCGCCACCGTCACCACTGCATCTCCACCCGCCACCGCCACTGCCTGACCTCCTCCTCCTCCGCCTCCGTCCCGACCTGGCCCGGCCGGCGGCCGTGGCGCCCCGCCTCGCCCACACCATGAACGATGAGGAGGTGATCGGCACCAATGCACTGGCCTGGCTGGTGTGCTCGGGCGTGTCCATCCTTGCCAACGCCTGGGGCATCCTGAGCGTCAGCGCCAAGCAGAAGAAATGGAAGCCGCTGGAGTTCCTCATCTGCACGCTGGCCGGCACGCACATCCTCAACATGGGCATCCCCATCACCATGTACTGCGTCATCACGCTGCGCCGGCAGCACTCCACCTATGAGTGGAACGAGGGCCTTTGCAAGGTGTTCGTCTCCACCTTCTACACCCTCACGCTGGTCACCTGCTTCTCCATCACCTCGCTCTCATACCACCGCATGTGGATGGTGCGCTGGCCTGTCAACTACAGGTAAGAGTAGTTCTTCTTGGGATGACTTGAGATGACAGGTGACGTGAGGAGAGGTGAGGTGTTAACAGAAAGCTGTTATGTGACATTTTCGTAAACTGATAAGCCAGACTATAAGATTAAAAATGTATAGTCTGGCTTTGGCCAATAGACCGGGATCAATCTAAGGGGCAGAATTAATGGTTGTCTTTCAAACTGCATCCGCAGTCAATGTCAGCCTATAATAAGCTACCGTTAAGCCCTTTCCACACACTTTGCTACTCTCAACTCGCTTGGTCACCACTCGCAGAGAACCTAGTTTGGCCGTTTTTGAGCGTCCATGCTCAGGAGAACACTCTGTCAACTGTCAATAATCTGTATCCCGCATTCTGATCGGTAATCGCTTTACTCACATTGCGCAAAAGTTAAAATAGTTTAATCTCAGAATCCGTTCACATTACATCGCTTGTACTCTCCTCGCCTGTCCAGGGCTTGCATCGCTGGAACACATTCACATTCTATTGACATGTTCACATTGTATTCTATCACAAGTAGCGAGTAGCAACATGTGTGGACCAGGCTTTAGGCACCCATCTGGGGAACTCTTCAGAAGGACAACCTCTCTAACAGGTGACTTTTTAGACAGTAAAGACAAGGTATACATGAGTTTGACCCTTCTCATTTGAGGCATTTTTTACATTTTGTGACATTTTGTGTCAGTATGGTTGACTCTTTACAGTCTGTCCTTGTCTCAAGGTCACAGCAACCTAATATCTGTAAAGTCTATGAGGTTAAGGGCAAAATCACATCTGTTGTTGTGCTTGCCTTGCAGTCTCGGGGGAAATGTCAGCTTGAATATATCCTGAATGTTTTGCACAGAAGTACTGCACATAGCCAGGTGTCACTGAAAGGATATTTGAGGAGCTGATGTTTAACCCTCCAGTTGTGTTCCGGTCAAATTGAACTTCTTCACTTAGACTATCTGAGCACATTGAATGAATGAGTTTTGTACAATCTATACCAACAGATAAAATGGACAGGGTGAATGTTGTTGTGTTCACCTACAAATATTAACGCTCGTCACTCATTACTTTTACTTTCACTAAAATCCTAAATTTAAAAAGTAGGCTTGGTTCAGTGAAGCCTAAAGGCTGTAATTACTGCACCAAAGCATTTAATTTGTAATATTCAAGTTGATAGGTGTGTCACAAAATTTGATGATGATCCTTGATAATTTACGTATTATCACAAGTTAAAAATGCTCTGGAACGGCAAAGTTGTGACCATGAAATGAACACTACAGGAGCGTTAAAATGGTCTTGATCTTTTGCACACGCACACACACACACACACACACACACACACACACACAGATAGCAAGAGAGAGAGAGCTGCCTCCCTACACACACAAACACACACACACACACACAAAAACACACACACAGAACCAGAATTCTGGTTCTGAAACATAAGGTTGCTCATTGAAGCTGCTTCCCTATGCACACACACACACACACACACACACACACACACACCCCTGCATCCTGCAGCCTTGCTCATGAAAGGTTACGGCTTGAGAAAGAATGCTGCTGTAGGAGACTGCAGGAGAGATCACCTCTACTGTGCACTGAAGAACATTCCCTCAAACCATCCAGACAGACAATGAATATTTCAAGGTTCCAGTAGAGAGAAATGGAGTGGGGGGAGGGGAGGGGAAGAGAGAGAGATATACACAAAGAGAGGAGGGGTAGAGAAAGAGAGAGAAAGAGAAGGGATAGAGAAAGAGAAATAGAGAGTGGTAGAGAAAGAGAGAGTGAGAAAAAGAGAGAGAGGAAAGGGTAGAGAAATAGAGAGAGAGAGACTGAGAGAAAGAGAGGTGTGGAAAAACTGCAAATAGAGCCCACTATACCTCTTCACTGACCCCTCCAACCCTTGCAAAAACAACCTCTAGTATTCCACTCTATGTCTAACCTGGAATGGAAGGGAAGCATTTGTATGCACTGTGTGTTTTGCATGGAGTG
Organism: Limnothrissa miodon; assembly: GCA_017657215.1. Classification (NCBI taxonomy): domain Eukaryota; kingdom Metazoa; phylum Chordata; class Actinopteri; order Clupeiformes; family Clupeidae; genus Limnothrissa; species Limnothrissa miodon. The sequence continues at coordinate 32,646 of JAGFZM010002884.1, read as the reverse complement.
TGCATTAGGTGCTGGGGCGGCATACAGGCTGGGTTATTATTTATGGGGGCTGCCGCAAGCGTGCAGGCCCGGGCAGGCTCGGTTGCTGGGGGTGAGGAGAAGCGCTTGTGACGTGAGCTCAGCGGCCATCGTGACAGCAGCTCGGCTGGGTGGATCACCGCCTTTCCCTCTTTCACTCCTTCCATCTCCTTTCATCTGTATGTGTATCACTCTCTCTATTTCTCTGTATCTCGCTGTTTCATTCGCCCTCTGTATCACTCTTTTGTTCTCTGTATCACTCGCTCTTTCTTCCTCTCCCTGTAACCCTTTCTCTTTACATATATCTCTCATTGTATATCTTTGTATCACTCTCACTTGATCACTCTCTCTGAATCTCTCTGTATCACTCTCTGTTTATCTCTCTCTCTCTCTCTATCACTTTGTCTGTAATACTCTCTCTGTCTGTATCTCTCTGTGTCTCTCTTTCTATCACTCTCTCAGTACCCCTATCTTTTTAATACTGTCTGTATCCCTCTTTCTCTCTCTATTCCTTCTTCCCTCCTTCACTCCCATGCTTGCTGTGCTTCTCAAGTTGTAGCCCATCTGACTGTCACAGCTGGCTGTGTTGGTGAGCCTCTTCAGCCAAGCACGGTATAGTCATGGTGAGTGAAGTGGCTCATCGGCTGCCTTGTCAGGGCTAGTGTTCGGCAGTACGGCGCGGACGTGCCTCCACCAGCGCCCCTGCCATCCACTCATCCACACGCAGGGAGCGAGTCACGAGGGCAGTCGGGTCTTTCGGAGCCGCCCGCGGTGGAGTCTTACGTAAACCATCACCGCCATCACCCCCAACCCTCCCAACCTCCACCCTTGACACTACAGCCCAGAGGGGGCATGGGTGACAGATCCAGCCAGTCCTGTTCTCTGTTTCACATGCTTTGCTAGGAACATGCATAGAACCCTTCTGGCCTGTGTTGTAGGAACGTTAATGGGTATTGTGTGAATATATATGCATGTGTAGGGATGTGTGTGTAGCTGTAAGATGTAGGTGTATGCATGTGTAGTGGGGATGTGTGTGAAGCTGTGTATGTGAAGGACTCGACTTTCTTGGCAGATAATTGCATTTCTAGAGGGGAAAAACAGCAAAATGTACATATTTGAAAATCCGTTTATTTCAAACAATGCGTAAATCAATATGAAGGCACAAACACAATAAGTAAAGAATTGAGTGCTGGAGAAAGACAATAAAAAGCCAAACAGTGCGGCAGGGTTTGGATGAGCAGTTTGTGTCTAATACAATCAGTAGTTACGCCTTTGAAAGCTTGTTGATCTTTGTGCAATCAAAGCTTTATTGTTGCTTACTCACAGCGTGAGTAGTGCAGTCTGTCACATGGTTCTGGTTTTCCCTGAGACAAGGTCTTACACGTTTCTCCTGTCCTGCTTGTACCTGTAGAGACGTTTAGCGTTTTAAGGAAGATTACTCTCAACACTGTGCGAAAGCTCAGCCTGGATGAAGGAGAGAGAAACTTGTAGCCTCCAACATCTGTTCTCATCAGCATTAAAGAGCTCTCCAGAGATTTCAGTTTATTTTTATTGATTTGTTTTTTCTTTCGCCATGGAAGGAGTATTTTGAAGGGCTAGCACATTGTCTCCCATGCCAACGAGTCCCACTTCCACACGCACGCACGCACAGACACACACACACACACACACACACAGTGGGATGAAGAGACGACATAGCAAAGTTTTGCTGGCCCACAACTGGGCAACTACATTTTTACCAGTCTCTGACAGTTGGGCCGACGGCTGGGCCTCTGAAGTCCGGTTCGTCTGACCAGTGTGAGTGCTTCGTACCGTACCCGGGTACGGTACGCTAGTGCGCTTGGGAGAGGTGGACTTTGGTACGGTTCAGCTGGACTCGGGTGCGGTACGGATGTAGTGTGATCGCAAGCGTACCCGAACACAGAGAATCACTTATGAGGGAATAAACTAAATAACGTTCCATTTCATCTGCGAGAACATTTGGAGTGGACGGTTGTTATAGTAACAAAAACACGCTAAATGTAAAGATGCAACTCAACCGTGCCCGGGTACAGTTAGATATGTGCACTGTGAGTGTGGACCAAGAACCAGAGACAACCGTACTCCGGCACGGTATGGATAAACTACAAATCCAGGCAGAGGGATGCATAAAAGCTGTGGATGGGCTTCAAAGTGACTCTATAAATGCTCTGGATAGCCATGGTATAAATGTACAAATGCTCTGCATTGCTCGGGTGTCACGGAGACTTACACCAGATTGACAGTGTGCTGGCACGGGGAGCATTGGAGATGGGCTCACAATTGAAACGAGTCCATGCAGAAAATCACCGTCCCTGCTCACCGAGGTGGCCACTCAAACCTCAATGAGCCGCTGACAGCTCTCAAAGACCCCTCAGCGCACCGTAACCCTCCGTGTTTTTTTTTTTTTTTTTTTTGAAAGGTTACAGTGATCTGAGGGCTCGTTGAGGATTCTTAAAACTGCACACAGCATAGCATGCAGTGTTTACAGTTGCTTTAGTAAATACATCAATCAACAAAAAAAGCGACCGTTGAAATTAGCTTTTTGAAAAGGCTTGGGGATGAGTTGTGTGGGTGAAGAGCGCGGTTGAAGTTGTGTAGCCTTCTTTTTGGCGTCGCTCAAAAAATTCCCCAGACTGTGTCCCGCGCCGGGTCTATGAAAAAATAGGGTATTTCGGCCGGGGGCGGGGTTACGTCCGGGTATCACATTGTTCATGTGGGTTCTCGTTGGCAACGTGCACAGCACAGGTACTTTCAGCAGTGGTCTCTGGTCGTGCACGATGATGGAGGGTTTCTCATATTAAATTGTTTTGTTCATATTTACTCTTTTGTAGGGTATGAGTTTCGAGTTTCGTCAGGTCAGATTGTTTTGTAAAGTATATTATAATGTACGTTAGCTTACGTTAATGTATTAACATGTTAGCTAACCTGGTTTAATCTCGGCCAATTTAAATTGTGGTCTGTAAGTGATGATAAGTTTCGGGTAATGTTCGGGTTTGCACCCTCTTGCTCCCGCGACATAATGTTCTCGTCTTTGCATATAAAGTTCACACTTGTGTTATCCTGTTGATATTGTTCATATTGTTCATTTCAGATGTACATACCGGTAATTCCTTATGAATGATTTTGCACATTGTCTACATACACTTATCCGTCTATATATTGATTATATTGATTACAACCTCATACTCAACCTCATCTATAGCGCATATATAAAAGTATTGTCTGTATATTCTGTATACTGCTCTTAACTATACATACTGCCCTTAAAACTGAATCTTATATAATCTAAATGGTATGTTTTAGATCACATAGAATAAAATGGATTGCCTCGACATGACTGTTCATTTACCATTTACCATACTGTTCATCACTATCAGTTACACTGTAAATGACTTCTCATATATTTTTCATAATGTATGCAATTTATACATTTAAATATCTTGTACAATCGTATTTTAATGTACGTAGTAAAATTCGTGGTCCTAAAGTATTGTCCATGGCTTATGCTGGGCAGACATCAATCGCACCCAAAAACACTAGAAACACCATAGACCGTATATGAGAAACACTAGAAAACAATCTAGAATTTTATCGAAGTCAAAGAAGACAAATGTCGAACATGGAAACATTAAGGTAGTAATAATATTCACATATCCCTGGCGGAAAAAAATGCAGTTTTTATGCAGGATCTTTTCACAATGTATAGGCCAAGGTGAGGTGTAGGTGATTGGATGAACTGTAATCAATAGCCCTACAGCAATGCATAATATTTGACCTGTCGTGTTATTAACAGTCTAGAAGGACTTGCAATTCGTTCAGTGTTCATTATATACTGTGATCACATTTTAGTCATAAAGGCATTATTACTATTATTGTCCCAACAATGAGAAATCAACATCATGATTTGTAAACTCATCGCTAAAAGCAACGATTCTAGATAAAAGCAGAGACGTTTCAATAGGAGGAGACACATCACTTACAAAATCGGCCATAGAAATGCATTGGGGAAACTTTGTAACGCAAAGATGGCGGTTGATTGCATATGTCCCGCCTACTCTCGCGCTGTTGCTCCAATCATTTTGTTGATTTAACGTAAGCACATCATCATAGTTTTTTTTCGGCACCTGCAATTTGTTTGCAGTCAGAAGAAAAGAAGCTGCTAAAGTACTGTCAACTGAAAATTACAAGTGGCAAATATGAAGCTATCTTAACATAATGTCGCCTGTACCCATTTTAGATGTCAGAGCTAGAAAAAGCATACAAACATGATATTTTTGCTATACCATTTATCGTAGCAGCATTTCATAACGGTTTTAAACATGACATTCTATTCATGGTGTGCACCTGCTTATTACAAATATTGTGTATTACAATACAACAGCAAACGTATGATTAGTATTTTATATTATGTTATGTACCTGTATGATTTTATAGTATGTATGTTTTTTTTTAATGATCGTTGACCTTATAGTTCACTGTATGCTACATTTTACAGTTTGTTAGCTTAGCAGCAAAAGCTAATGTTCAGAATAAGCTAACTTTCACTGTTATTTATCGTGGGAAATTATTAAAATACAAACTTGTGCTAGGCATAACCTTAGGGTAATATATTATCTTAAAACTTACAGTCATTACCAAATCAAATGCGGACAAGCTTAATACGTTGTTGATGTCTAGCATTATCCAAAACTATAGTATGATCTGTGATAGTACCGCATGATATAACCGCATGCGCAGTTCTAGATAACCTGCAAGGAAAAAGTCTTTTGAACCCTTGAACCCTTTATTTCACGTTATACCACCAAACCTTTTCAGTAATTTTACGTTGATTTTTATCTTCATTCCAACCATGCAGTTTTTATGTCCCATAAACGTAAGAAATTGGAGATACAGCTTACTCCCCATTCATTTAGATAGGGCCCTAGTCTTGTTAATCCCAAATAACTGCCCGAAGGCATCACCAAGATGGCTGCCAAGTAAAGGGACTTGCCTAGAAGGACTTTGATAAAAGCCTCATTTGCTAGGTACGCTTTGTGCTCGGCATCGTCGCCAACGAGAACTCGCATGAACAATGTGACGCGCGCCCCCGGGCGAAATACCCTATTTTTTCATAGTCTCACTATGCACCTGCTTGCAGGTCTGGGTGGCTAATGGCATTAGAACTGAACTGAACTGAACCCATCGATCGAATCCAGGCCTCAGAATGCACGGAAGGTTGAGAGAGATTGAGTGGGCTAATAAGGACAGAATGGAGGAAGCTAATGACGACACGCTGAGGCCTCAGGACATCAGGAAAAGTTCGCCTGCTTGACCTTTAGCCAGGACCCATTCATATAATTTATTTGATTTATAGATAGATAGATAGAAACATACATACACACATACATACATGCATACATACATACATACATAGATACATACATACACAGGACACCACTTGACACCATTTGGTCGATTATTCATGACGTGCTTTGTGCTTTCTTCTCAAGTGTCTGGATGGAGTGGTCGGGTGGTGCAATCGTAATGATTCTAACAGTCATCATGAAGTAGACTAGGTTTTTGTCTTTTTTCCTCTTCCAGTAATTGATGTCTTGGTGGAAAAAGCTTGACTCAAAAAAATAATTTAATGACAAACCTATCACACATAACAGGTTTACAAATTACAACCAATTATGGCTCTCAGGAAAATAGTCACTCATGCATGCAAAGCACTATGTGAATAAAGACATCATTTTGATAATGAGTACAAATCCATTCAGATGTGTATTTCTAAGAGAGACACCTTTTGTCCCCCCCCCCCCCCCCCCCCCCCCCACAGCTCCCTGTCCATCACTGTCCTGTCTATGTCAACTATGGCTATCCATCCGTATTTTCTACAATTCATCTGTGTCTTTTTCCCTTTCCTGTCTCCCTCACTCTCATCATTGGTTACATGTACTGTAAACTGTTTATCTTTGACTCATTCCATGAATGATGCATCCTTTCTTTCAGCACACTCGAGATTCGATCTCTTGTAGGTTTTCAACTTGTAACTGGGATCTTTCAATCTCTCCCTCTCTTTCTTTGCCTACTGCAGAAATACAGTATAAATCTCTTAACTTATATATGTAAATATGTTATATACATACCAACATATTTATATCCATACAGTAGAAGTTTATATCTCCATATCTGTGTCTATATCTAGTGTGTGTTTGTTCTGTCCCTCAGGCTGAGCAACACAAAGAAACAGGCGGTGCACACAGTCATGGGCATCTGGATGGTCTCCTTCATCTTGTCCACGCTGCCCGCCGTGGGTTGGCACGACACCACTGAGCGCTTCTACACGCACGACTGCCGCTTCATCGTCACGGAGATCGGCCTGGGCTTCGGCGTGTGCTTCCTGCTGCTGATTGGCGGGAGCGTAGTGATGGGCGTGGTCTGCATTGGCATCGCCCTCTTCCAGACCTTCTCGCTGCAGGCGGGCCACTGCGCCGACAAGAACAAGTTCAACGTGCCCACCATTGTGGTGGAGGACGCGCAGGGCAAGCGTCGCTCGTCCATCGACGGCTCGGAGCCCGTCAAGACCTCGCTGCAGATTACCTACCTGATCAGCGGCATCGTCTTCATCTATGACTTCCTCACCGGCTTCCCCATACTGGTAAACAGGCCTGTGGGCTTTGCTTTGTCCTTGTCCTGAGTGTCTGACTCTAGGGTACCTCTTCACTTCTATCTTTACTTTCCTTCACTTTCTTATTTTCTTATTTTCAATCCTTCATTCCCGTCTTCCCTGTCAACGGAAATCTTTAGTTTCATCCACTAGTTTACTAGTCCTGGTCGTGGATTGTCTTATACTGGGTGACAGTTCAGGTGACATGCAGGAGAATTGACCCCAACCATGAAGGTTTCTGTGCCAATTGTTTCCCTCATCTCAAATAACATGATAGACTGTAAGATAAGTAGACACCCCCCCCCCCCACACACACACACACACACAAACACTGACACAGACACACACGGACATAGACACAAAAAGTTAAAGAAAGTTGAGTTGTGTTCTCTGTTGTGGTAGTTAAAACTTAAGAAAACCCAGGGAGGGGGTACACACACATACACATACACAGACACACAGATGCAGACTCACACGCACACACACAGACACATCTCCCAACATCCCCAAAGCAGCAGCAGCATGAGTCTAGTCTACAGTGTACAGTCCAGTGAACACACTGAAGCCACTCCAGTTTGGAGTGGCTGTGGCCGCATGAGAACCACTCACTGTTCTCAGGTCAGGTGAGCAGAGTGGCTGTGGCTGTGTGACAGCGACCCACTGCTCTTAGGTCTGTGTGCTCCAGCTGTGCCCACTGAGTGGATGACTAGGGAGGGAGGGATAGAGAGAACACAGCGGGGGTGGAGAGAGGGAAAGAAAGAGAGAAAGAGATGATGGAAAGAAAGGAGGAAAAGAGAGAGAGAGAGAGAGAGGGAAAGAGAGAGAGAAAGCGTGGGGATCGTCCTTAAATTTTAATGCTGCGTTGGATGTTTGTCCTCAACCAGCCGGTGGTGCTGGAAGTTCCTGTGACATCAGCAGTGCAGGGTGGATGGGGGCCAGCCTCAGACAGGCTTTTGAGTCAGCATGGGGGAAGATGACTGGGGTGTGGGGGCAGAGTGGAGCGGGGGAAGATGACTGGGGTGTGGGGGCAGAGTGGAGCAGGGGATCGCTGTACCACAAATATACTCCCTCCCTCTTGCTCTGTCATTCCACTTTCTCTGTCTTTGTCACTCCATTTCCTCCACATTCTCTTTTTCTCTCTCACACACTCTCTTTCTGTTACTCCATTTTCTCTCTCTCTCTCCCTATCTCTCTGTCACTCCACTTTCTCTCTCTGTTACTCCCATTTCTCTCTCTCTCCCTCTCTCTCTCTCTCTCTCTCTCTCTCTCTCTCTCTCTCTCCCTCTGTTCCTTCCCTCTGTCGCCATCCCTCTCTCTTTCTCCAGGGAGGCCGGCTGCATATGAGGAGTCACTGGGTTGAGCATAATGGGTGGAAAAGGGAAAATGCTCATCATTCTTAATTAGTCAACTAATGTCTCCCCAAAGAGAGCAGGGATGCATTTGCCACTGTATTATTTACACCGAGCTTTGCACTTAACCCCAGCCTAGGACACAACTAGGTCACTGGCTATGCTTTACTACATGCATGTGCATTTGTGTTGTGTGCATGCTGGTATGTGTGTGTGTTTGTGTGTGTCTGTTTGTGCATGTGTGTGTGAAA
>JAGFZM010002884.1:0-19358 GCA_017657215.1 Limnothrissa miodon | reverse complement strand
GTGTGTGTGTGTGTGTGTGTGTGACAGAATAAGAGATAGTTGGGTAGGTATCAAAACATGGGCTGTTGCAATGTTGGAGTGAGTTAAAAGCACTAGCAGTGTTTTCAATGGACATCCGGAGGCATGGCATCCAGGAGAAGGTGATTAGTCATTTCAAATCAACATTTGAAACAGTTTTATTTCAGTTGATTGTCATTATAACATCAAAAACACATATAAAATTAAATGTAATTTTATTCACTGGATATTGAACTAAACTGTTGAATAGACATGCACTGTACAATGAAAATACTCTGTATCCAGTTTATTTTAATATTGAGTTAGAGTTGTCGGCCATCTTTCTTCATTTCTATTTAGATTATGTGGGCTTCTACAGGTCAGACACAGAGGAGCAAAAACTGGCACTGAGCCTTGGCGTTCTTCCTCTGATGAAGTTCGCTTCAGTTGTAATGCAGTCTGATCATGAGGTCTCCCCAGCTAGGCTATCGATTGAAGAGAGGAGAAAAAGTAAGGAAGGGAATCAAACAGAGCGCGGAGCTGTGTTGGCACCGCTCTGCCCTGTGTAAACAGACCCTCCCAAGGTTGCGACTCTCCGGCTTATTCTAGCGGGGCCGCAGAGAGCTCAGCTACTCAATCGTTATTAATAACATGCCTCGTTGCTGCATTTGCCAGTGCAGGGTACGTCTCTGCTGAAGGACAATCAATTCCCTTCAATGCATTCTCCCTCTTTCTTGCCAGGCCATCATTCTGCTCTCGTTTCTCCCTTTCTCTTCTGTTCCCCTTTGTCTCCCTCTCTTCCCCTCAGCCCCTCTTACTATTCTATACTCCCCATGCCCCCTGCATTGGCCCTGGCTGCTTTATATCTGCCGCTCACACTTTCTTTGACCTGTCTCTCCCCAACAGAATACTCATCCCTCCTGATTATTGACTTTTCTTCTCGTTCTCTTGCCTTTACTCCAGCTCCCTTTTTGAACTGTCTGTCCTTCTCTTTTCTTCTTCATCTGCTTTTATCTCAGTGTTCATGTCTCTTACGATAACCTATTCGTCTCTCTGCCTCTGAATCTCTTTTCTCACTCTCTTTCTCTCAATCTTTCTGTCCGTGTCTTCGATACGACTCCATTGATCTGGAATGTGATTGTTGATTCTCTCTCTCTCTCTCTCTCTCTCTCTCTCTCTCTCTCTCTCTCTCTCTCCCTGGTCTGGTCAGGTGGTGAGCTTTGCCAGCCTGAAGTATGACCGCTCGTACACGTGGATGGTGCTGTGTGTGCTGTGGTGCTCTATCGCCCAGTCCATCCTGCTGCCCATGTTCCTGTGGGCGTGCGACCGTTACCGCGCCGACGTTAAGATGGTGTGGGAGAAGTGCGTGGCCATCATGTCCAACGACGACGTGGACGAAGGTAACATCCCGAACACCACCTCCACCATGCATGGAGAACACCTAGAGGTGGAGGGGAGGGAAGGCAGAGGAGGACAGTGTAGGGGTGTGGGGGGAGGGCGGGGGGGGGGGGGGTTGTCTTCAAATCGATAATGGGAAGACAAAACAGAAATGGGCATAATGGTAATTTAAGCCACATTTGAATTAGGTGGTGAGCTGTTTTTCCCCTCCTCCTTGGCTTGAAATGTGTCAGACTTAATCTCTCAGGGTAGACCAACAATGATGATGGAAGGCAGGAGAGAGGGAGGGGGGGTGAGAAAGAGAGAGACTCATTGGATTTATCATGTGACCTACTTCTCCATCTGGAAAGGTAGTCAGCTAAAAAAAGACTGAACGCAGTCACAGCTGTTTATCATGGGCTCTAGGGACAATGCCTAGGAGTCCTATAGGAAACAGTCACCACAAATCATTGACAAACAACAGCAATTGTATGGGGCTACCCTGTAGACTGGAACAGTAAACAATAGGCTGTGTGCAACCAGGGAAACATGGGATATTATATCATGTAGTGTGTTAAACCGGGCCTATAGTGCTTCTTAAAGCACCAACCAGTTGTGAAATGATGATTGTCTTGTCTGAGCTCAATATTAGAGGTCCACTAAACCTCTACAGTATGTATCACATTGAAATAGATGAGGTGTCATTTGGTAATCACCCTGGAGATAATGAAGCAAACGTTGTGGCTAAAACTCAGGCCTTGGTTTGGCAGGATATATAATATATATGGCAGGATAGGGTATAATAAAGCATTGTCCAAGACTTCCTTTCCTCTTTCTCTTCAAAATGCTGGTAGTGGTGCTGTATTTCAGTGTGTAGCAGTACTGACTAGAACTGTGAGTAATTGTGCTGTTTGTTTGTATGTGTGTCTATCTGTCTCTGTGTGTGTGAGTGTGAGTATGTGTGAGTGTGTGTGTGTGTGTGTGTTTAAAGAGAGTGTGTGGTGGGGTTAGTGTGTGTTGATTTTTGTAGTTAAATGTTACCAGTTCTCTACTCTTCTTTGCAGAAGGGTTGCCTTGTATAAGCCAGCTGAGTTGTATGTATGAGGCTCTTGTTTCTTGTTCTTGTTCCCAATCTACTGACCTGCATGCTAAGCTACTGCCTGCTAATTCATCTCTCATCCTGCCAAAAGACCAGCATTTTACACTGTACTTCAAAGGCTCATGACCCAAACGCCACAGAATAAAATAAAACAAGAAAAATGAAACCTGACCAATTAAAAACTTACAGGTCAACACAGACACAACCAATCCAAGAGAATTCAAAGAATGTCAAGTCAGTTGACGTTACTGTATTTTTGTTTGAAGAGACACATGCTACTATGCCTCAACATAGGTTCCACCTCCTCTCCAGTGAGGGTGGGGGTTTTGTTTACTTTTGATTTGTTTTGCTTTGTTTTGCAATCAAGTGTACAGCATCACTTGTGCACTAAAGGCCAGCAGCTGAGATTTTCATATATTTTTTTAAGAATGCAGAAAAAAACTATTGATCTACTGTATTCCAGCAAGCTGTAAAATATTAACCAGCTATTGAAATCAATATGAATTGATTTGCCCTAAACTAAAAAAAAAATGCTTTTTTAACACCAAATTTCAATCACCAAAGAAGAGAGTGGTGGAAGAAAAGAAGATGAACTTGTCTTTTTTATTACCTATTCTTTTTTTCTGTCTGTCTGTCTGTCTGTGTATCTGAGTCCATTGCGTTTTGAATACTGATATATATGCTTTCTGCATTTGCAGAAAACAGCCAGGATGGAGCCTTTCATCCGGACTTAATTTATGACAGACCGTATGACTATAGCCCGGGGCCCGATATCATGCCGATAGACCGTATTGCCAAGTACGAATTCTCAACCTTAGAAAGGGGTGTGCCCCAGGGTTATCCATTGAGGGAACATCAGGACGATAAAATGCAGTACTTGCAGGTATATTTCCATTGATTTTTTTTTTATTTCATAAAATTGATATATTTTTGCAGTGACCCTTCATATGGTGAACCTACATATGAAGACTTTCTCAGTTGTGCATGCTGCAGGTCCTCTCTGTGAGAGTTGGGACATGATTGTCTTTCTCCCCCCACACCCCCACCCCCACCCCTAATTTCTGAGGGGGAAAGAAATCCCTAAAAACTATTACTCACACTCCCTTTGACGTATCCAGACGTGACGTTAGAGAGGTATGAGTCAAAAACAATAGTCTGGTTGACTACTGCAGAGCCAACAAGACCAACAAAAGCTCTGCGCTCATCTTTAGACACATATTCCTTATCTCTCGCTAAGCAGAACCGCACGGGACAATGTAGCCCGCTGCTTGCACCAAAGCCAAACTCCCCCCCCAGCTTCCCTAAGCACATCACAACACCAATTAGCGAGACAGTCATTTCTCGAAAATTGCATTTTCTCCAGCTTTCAATTTCTACCTAACAGACACTTTTATCTGGCTCTTTGCTCTGGTACACCAGCATTTTAAAATTTTGTGTGCAGCTTTCTCCCTTTTGGGAGCTGAACTCTCCGTTAGAGCCCAGCATGCTTCACTAGGCTACAGGAATGTTACCTGACAACATTTTTTTTTTTCCTTTCTTCTCCAAGACTTACATTTAGAAAGTGCCTCCGCAAGCTGTTCGGGCGACTAAGTAAGAAACTGTGTTTCAGCAGCCTAGCTTAGGAAAAGGCACTGGAACAGAAAACCCATCATGCGTAGAAACCCATGTGTCATTGTGGCCCGACCATCACATGAAAGCCAGCCGGCAGTAGAGCTGTAAAATGCTCCTCTTTCACCTTAAGCTCCCGGTGCTCCCAGGCTCTGAGCATGCAGTCTTCAAGCACTGACAGCCCTTCCAACCTCATTTCTACCACAGTTAGATTTTTTGCCCTGATGCTAATTGTCAGGCCCTTTATAAAACAGATCCAGTAGAAGGACAGAAGGACCTTTTGATAAGGACACACGCGCGGTGCTTGAACGCTGGATGCTGAGCGCGTGGCCTGAAAATCGAGACCTAATTCCCGAGTCCCACACTCCCCTCTCTTAACCCCCTGACCCCTCCACCCTCACCCCCACCAGCCTTTTTCTACATCCAGACATCCATCATAGTGCCATCGCTGTGCCTTTTCATTGCAAAATGTGACACAAATTGAGCACTTGCCAGTTGTTTGTGATTGCCAGACAACAATAGCTCCCGACCCCTCGGGGCTGACCGGCCACGCCGAGCTGGGCTGAGTCCAGTCGTGTTGAGTGCGGTTGCAATGACATTCTGCAATAAAACGCTGATGCACTGTGATCCGTTGCATTGCCATGTAACTGTACGCCCACCTCATCCTCACTGCGTAGAGCTGACTAACGCTCCAGCGCCACCTCTCACGGCCGACACACCACGGCACTCACTAAATCACGTGCTGTCAGCTTTGGAACATTGGGCCCCTGTTCTTCCCCCGGAGATGACTTGCTCACTCAAAAGACTAGCCGTGCAGCCACGCTGACATGCTGATATTTCAACGGCACACAGCTCATCTGAGAGACGGGGGGAATCTAACATGACTATTTTATATCTAATGCCGAGCCTCTGCTCATGTCAGCAGTCCCAATGCTTGTGCATTACCCACAAAGCTGATTCTCTTTGTTTTTGGGGCCACATAAAAATTTGCCACCCGCTGTATGGGTCTGTGAACCATGTCTTTGCCCGTAATCAGCTTGTTTAAAGTCCTGCTAACTTTGATCCAGCGTTTGATCTCTGCATCCTGGTGAGGCGCCGCTATTGTCCCTCATTACTTCCGCTCCTCCCTTCCTCCCCCTTTTCTCTCTCATTCAATGCTAATGCTCTGCCTCCCCCTGCTGGTCAAAGCTCGCACTTGCACCTCAGGCTTCTGTACAGTCTGCTGCCCCCCATCTCCTCTTCCCCTCAACCCCCCTCCATGCACTGAGAAAAGATTGCTGCACTAATGGGGGCTGTAGTGCTGTGGGCCATGTCATGTATGCTTTGGGATGCTAGTTGTATAAGAGAGTGGACTGATGACTACAAAAAAGCTCACGTTATGTTTTTCCTGCTTAGTTCTCAGAACAATGTGGAATGTGAGTATCTACTTGTGGATGTGTCTTAAGATATGATAGTGGCCCATATCTAAACGTCGCTAACAAAACAAATAATGCCTTTTGTTGGTTTTCTTTTTCATGGAATGGATTGTTGTCTTGTTGGAAAAAAAAAAAACAGTGGTGACAATTTTGTTAATTATAAGATCCCCAGATAAGATAATCATAATAGATTATGATTATATAATGATAATACCAGCAGACAAACATAAATATGTGCTTAATATACACACAAGCACAAAAAATAATTTAAATAAAAACAAATTAAAGGGTACAAATGATGTTAGGTATGCTGTTATGTACGTATGCTATGAAAACACCACTGAATCTTCTAGAGCTTAGTAAAAAAGTATAAAATCTTTGTGAGACTCTTTGCCTGTGAACTTTCTCCTGTGTCTCCAGGAAGTGTAATATGTTCCGCTTTCTTTCTCTATGCATCAGGTGCCCCCTACAAGAAGGTACTCCCACGACGAAACCGACATGTGGACCAGCGGCCAGATCCCCTCCTACCTGCACCGCTGGGGCTCCACAGAGGACATCATTGGGATTCAGCCCTACAGCTCGTCCCGCCATCACCACGAGCGGCGGAGGGGCAGCTTGGTCTCTTACCATGAGGAGGGCGGGCACTACCGCAAGCGCCGGCGCTCTGAGGACAGCGGCTACGCTCTTCGCGGTTTGCCGCGTGTGGCTGTGCTGTCCGGTAGCTGTGGCAGCGCCGCCGCCGTGGCCGGTCTCTACGGCGACCGGCACGCTGAGGACGATTTCCTCAAATGCTTTGGGCGCGATGAGGTCATCAGCTTCATCGACGAGACACCGTTGGCCAGCCCCATGAAGAGCCCGCACCGCCGCTCCTCGGCTGTGACGCTGCTGCCGCAGGCATTCGAGACACTGCCCCCACGCAGCGGCGGGGCTGGCCAACACGCCGTCATCCTCTACCCACACTTCCCCCTCACCGACTTTGAGCGCGAGCCGCAGGCACTGCGTCGCCTCTCGGACCACGGCAGAGGATGCGCCCTCATCGAGCTGCCCCGGGAGCATGGGGGTAGGGATGCTGGGAGGATGGGAGGAGGAGGAGGCAGTCGCCGTGGCAGCCGAGTGGACAGCACTGTTTGCGGGACCTCCGGAGAAGCTGGGAACGGAAGCGCCGGCTGCCCGGCCGCCACCACCACCCCCACCGCCTCCGGGACTTGTGGCTCTGGAAAGGGCTGCTCCTCGAGGGTCTCGAAGTGTGCGGCCGGTCAGGACGCGGCTTCTCACTGCACTGCCATGCAGCCCGAGCAGGCCCCCCCCTCCCCCAGCCAAAGGCACAGGACCGGCCCGGGGGAGAGCGGAGGGAGGTGGGAGGCGGAGCAAAAACTCCTCAGCAAAATGGAGAGCAAAGGAAGCACAAATAGTTTTATAAGCTCCCCCTCGGCCTCCTCGTCAGGATATGTCACCTTCCACTCCGACTCGGTGGGCTCCACCACTTAAGCGTGTGTGTAAAGCTTTTCGCTGTTGGCGTTCTTCTTACTTTTACTTTTATTATTATTATTATTATTATTATTATTATTATTGCTTTAACTTATACCGCTGTTATGATTCAAGTGGAATGTTTTTGTATTACAAGCACAGTTGTGACATGAGAGGGCAAAGTGAAAAAAACTTTAGTTTACATAGTTTTCTCCTGAGTCACAGAATCAGCAGTCCATTCTCCTGGTCTCTTGGAAAGACAGGTCCAACAGAGAGTAAAGCAGCACTGACCGTAGTGCTTTGTGTATGTTTGTGTATGTGAATGTGTGTGTTTGGGTGAGTGTGTGCATGTGTGTGTATGTGTGTAAATTTAAGGTCATTTAGACATTTATTTTCGTTCCTTTCAAAAGAGAAAATGCACAGTACAAAGATTGCTAGAGGCTGTAAGACAAAAATGGGGGCAGGCAACTTTTAATTCTCACTTTATCTCTCTCTCCGTTCACCTTGTTTATTGGGGCACAGTTTCAACTGTTTGTGTCTCTGAGAAGGACTTTGTGCTTTTTGACAGTGTTGTTTTATGATTAATTACTATATTGTATGTCCAAGAAATTCCAAAGTATCCATTTCTTTCACAGTGCTTCAGTTTTAGTGCTCAGAATGTTGTTCTTTTTGTTAAGTGTTGCCAAAAACAACTGCTGAACATGGTTGTTCATGGTCCCAAATTGCCATTTTTTGACTTTTTGTTTTCATGCCTTATGTCTTGGATTATAATGTCAAATGGAAAGTGTAGGTGTGTTGTCATTGTTTGATACAAAATCATTCCCCATGATGGTGGTGTGCATGTTTCAGTATGACCCTAACAATGAGGCGTTCCATTGGCCCACCTCTAACTCCAGTGTGATTTGGCCTGCAGAGGGTGTTCAGAGAAGAGAGAAAGAGTCAGAATTGAACACTGAGGGTAAACTGTGTATCTTACAGTAGGGCCAGTGTGTGGTCTCCCTTTGCCAGGGAGAGAACATGGCTGATGTGTTAATTACCCAGCTCTGTGTGTGTCAGTTATTTAAACTGGCCCATAGTTCAGGTCACAATCCATATTAAAATATTTAAATGTCCATATTAAAATATTTAAGAGTTTTAAGTTGTGACTTCTTATGGTGCATTGTTATTATGGTTTCTGTATTAAGGACATTATGTTTCCCTGATGTCCATCGTTAAATACTGTTGATTAAGATTTTGGAGCATTAGCTGCCAGCATGCATGGATGTACATACAGGCTACACATTGCCAAATACTATTGTTAAACTCACCAATGGTGCTCCATGCAAGTGCAGCTGAGATGAACTGACCTTTTGGGCATTGAAGATGCTTTTGGATTTCACACTCTGCCATGTACCATGTTGACTAGCCACTGCGCCAGAGTCTTCCTCATTCTGTAACAATGAAGTCTTGGCAAACATTAAGGCCATTCCGTCAGGATTTACAAGAGTCAAGTAAACATGCAGAATAATGGATACTACCGTTAAGTGAATGTATTTACAATGACATTTGGGCAAGACAGTGATTCGCAGAGAGAAAATAAGTAAGAGATACAAAACTCAATACTGCCTGCAACTTGAAAAGTACCCAGAGTAACCTGCTGGTAGCCTTATGTCGTTTGTGGAAATATGTCTTCTTTACTCTTGACATCGTTTAAATGATTAATTACTGTCAGATTTTGTTAAGCACTTTCCAACTAGCCAACAATGAAACATTTGGCCATATCTTTCTTGTTCAGCGGAGGTCGAAGATTTTGTGAGATCTGTGCGTTCTAGTTTACATTTTTCCGTGCACCACACTTTGATTACATAATGCACATAAACACTTATATTTTTAAACAAACTATACGTTTCAAAGTTATTTATGAATTGAAAATAGAATTCGTTTAGTTTGTTTTGTTAAAAAATATCAGAGCGTAATTTTGTAACATATCCTTTGTTCAAATACTTTATCAAACTAATGGACGATGTTTGATGTTATGTTGCTGAAATTATGACTTTGCTTGAAGTAATTGCAGTTACATGAAGAGAAACAAGACTTTTGTTGAACTGTCTGAAGTGTGTTTGCGTTTGTACAATGGAAATAAACCCTGGCATCCTGCCGAATTCTGAGAGTGTACATCAAGGACAAATTAAACGGAAGCGTACATCAACCGTTAATGAAAATATTCGCTTATCATTTTTAAGGATGCTTACACTTTTTGAAATATACCGAAAAAATCTGTAAGGTATGAAAAATAAAAGAAATCTTTCAGGATATCTTGACTAGTCGTTAACTTTCTTTAAAACATAGCCTAATGATGCCCTATGTTGTAGCCTACGTGAAACTTGATACTTAGGGTAAGACACACAAGACTGTTTTCGTGATCAAGAATGGAACGAAGTAACAAAAACGGGTTATGTTCAGTCCAAGTAGCAAAATAAGCTGCTTGGCCTATTGTTCTAAATCATCGGAAGAGAGCAGACAAACATTGGCGCATTTTGCAGCAAAACAAGTCTGTCTTTAAGAGCGCTCCAATAGACACAGTCTAATGCAAATTACATAGGCCCGCTCTTCTCCCTTTTTAAAGTTTTCATTTTCAACACGGCTTCTTGCGGCTCTGTCTTCGCTGGAAACCATAAAATTGTCTGGGGCCAGTTTCACAAAGCCTTGTCTACAACTCTACAACTACTTGTTGCAGGTTGTTGCAAGTTAGGCTACTACATGACTTTTAACATGTTCATGTCCAACATTAACACATGCAAATGCTCTTTTCTAACCTATCGGAAAATCTTTGAACTTACATAGATGAACACAAAGGAATATAGATAGTTGATGGGGAAAAATATATATAATAACAAAAATGATAATGAACAACTTTTTAAAGGTAAGATGAAAACTATTCAACTCATTGAACAGATTATGTTCTCATGTTGGGTTTCGAAGTTTGGGTTGCTACCAGGCTTTACATTTACAAAAAAAATAGTTTTGTTAGCTGTAGGTATTTAACTACTTTGTGGAGAAGAAAGTGCTCCTCTTTCTCAACCTCTTCTGTCTTGCACTGACTGAGCACAAGTTCTTCTTTTTGTCGCTAGTTTTTCAGTGTCTATACCTGGTTCTGTTGCCAGGTTGAGGTCACTTGGCCTGTACTGATGTGTACTCTGACAATTTACTGTTCATATGTGGTCAGATAAAAAATAATTTTATTGTTTTGTTTGATTTTTCGAATGGACCAATACTCCTGTAAGTACCTATTAGCCTATCTTTAAGTCATGTTTTCATAAGAGTAGACTGGACTACTCTTCAGCATTTAACTGAACAGTTTTTGTTATCTAACAAATGTTTTGAGATATGTATGTCATGTTGGTCTCAAGATTTATACATACTGTCACAAATTAACTGGTTTCACTCTATGTTTAATTTGATACAAAGTTAATTTACTCAAAAATAAATAATTTCGCTTTGCTTTTCAATCCCTTTTAAATGCACCTACCACGTCACATATACCGCTTAGCCTTCATGTCCTATTGATGGACTAATTAGGCTTGCATATTTCCTGTTGATATCTACATTCAAAAGCCCACAATAGCACGCATGCTCAAGGTTGTAAATGACAACAACCCAAGAAAAGTAAAACCGTGTGTCTAGTTCGCTGACGGTTAACGGTATCAGGAATCATTTCAGTGAGTGATTGCATATATACAATACATTTACAATTATAAGTGTAGAGTGAAATAGAACAAAGGTATGCATCATTTGTAGTGTAAGTTACTGGCATTATAAAGGTTGTAACTTTGACGTTTCCGTTTAACAGCGTCAATAAATCGATCTGTCCTTCCTTGGCACAGCCAAAAGGCGCCCACTGAATATTCACCGGGTATTACTATGACTCAAAACCCTACGGTTTGGCTCGGAAGTAGAGGAAGGGCAAAGGGACGCATTTTACACATTAAAAACTAAAGCAGGATCTTCAGAGTTGGGGTCACATAGCTCGAGATCACTCTCTTCCTTGGCTGGTCCAAGCGGCCTTTCACCGCCCCCAGCGTGCCGCTGTCCTGAATGCCCATGAAAAGGCAAGGGCGTGTCACCAATTCTCCTCGCCGCAAGGTGCCATCCACTATTCTTCACCAAAATGGAGCAGGTTTTATGACACAAGAACGTCATGCGCCAATAACGTCAATATTATAACCTGCTTTATAGTTAGCATAGAACAGTAACATGTGAAGCTTTACGCTGTAATGATCCTATAGTCATGGACCAAGGTCGGGCTACTCCAAAGGAATTCCGAGAAAAAAATGCTGTGCTCTTTGTGCGGTGATCTACCTGCGGTGGTTTAAGTGCATTAGTTAGATTAAAATGGATTTCTCACAATTTTACACCTACTAGCTTTTTTCTTTACCTGCTGTCTGCTCTGCAGTATGTCAGAATAACACTAACCGGGAAATTCGTGCAGAATGAAATAACCATTCTATTCCTTCTTTGTTCAAATTGTTCCTTTCCCTAAACACGCCATCTGACAGAATCCCATTTAGAAAATACATCCTAACCCTAAAATAAATACTGCCAATCATGGAGACTAAGTATATTCTTCACAACTATTATACCTTCACATCTTCACTCTAGTTAGAAAAATGGCATGTGTCTAAAAGACTGTCAATATGAATAAAATAAGCGTTTTGTCCTTATTAGATCCTTACGTTATTTCACAGTAAAAGTTCTCTCAGAGTGGGAAACAACCTATCGCATGTTATGCCACCTTCTCTGTCTCCTAATTCTCTGACCATGGCATAACACGAGAACTTCTCTGTCTCATGTTATGCCACCTTCTCTGTCTAAGCCCTCAGCAAGCTCTAGGTGGCCTATAACTAGATACAGCGCTCATTTCGACTGGAGTGGTGCAAGACAGGCCTAGTTAAAATGCTGAGGATGGCTGTGTCTTAAAACATTTAGGACGCTTCAATCATCCCGCTGAATTTCTTTGTTGTAATATTGAATTCGTCATAAAGGTAATCATTTAGACTCCGGATGATGAATAAGTGGCTGGATCGTGTCCATTACAATTCTAGGCTATAGGCCTACTGTTTCAGTTCAGATCAGTTTTAGTTTATATTTGCAATCTCAGTCATCTTTGGACGGCAAATCGATTAAGATTTCATTACCTCTTCTAAAAAGCAAAACTATAACCCCATGAAACGAGATAAAATAATAAGTCATAATTGAGACTCACGGTTTCAGTATTTTATTAAAAACATAGAAGCATCTTACAAAAGTACATTGCGTTGCATTTCATATAATCTATTGTGCAAATTATAATAAAAATAGATCTATAGGCTCTAAAACGACATAATTTCAATCAAATCCAGCAGCAAATGTGTCACCAGGGCCGCCAGTAAGAGTCAGAACAGATCATAACATATTGATCATTATGCTGTCCGTTAGTGGAGGTACAGTCTCTGGGCGTGTCAACAGCACTGCCGTTTTCCTGCCGGTTTCTCGTAGCTGCCACTCCAACTGGGGTTCGAGGCAAAGTTTGACAGACTTTCCCCGGTAACTGCGTCGTTTTCAGTGCGATTCCGTGTTTTTTCTTTGTAGTTGTTTCAACCCTACTGCCACTTGACATTGCGACAGGCGTCGTTTGCAAAAGAATACCTGCGGAAAGTTTTTGCGCGCTATCATCTGCTGATCGTCCAGTCCTCGGGTCGCTATCCGCGGTGCTGAAATATTCACATCTCGTGTCTGGGCGAACACAGCGGCTGGAAAGTTGCGCAAGCATGTCGGATCGATTGCTCCCGCCAGTACCCGTCATCAGCAAATACTGATTTACTCCCGCCAGGCAACTACGAAAACCTGCTTGATAGTCGGAATCAGCGTGCGTAGTAGAACCTGTAGAAAGATTAACATATTTATTTTAATTATGTTCACAAAATAATAAAATAAAATAAAATTCTTTGGAGTGAAAGGCTTTAGATGTACAAATCATTCCCAAAACTTACCACCACGTGATTTTTGCAGATGTCTCAAATGTCGGACCGTAAGTTCAAGTATATCGGCCTTTTCAAGCTTTCGTTTACGAATCTGTAAGATAACCAAAGAATTCACGTCAATTTTGCAAATGTGAGAATATGCTCAAGGGTTAAATGTATTTTAGCCTCTTTATCAGTATTAGAGACTTACATTGTTTGAATAGCAGGTTTCCAGCAAGGTCTTTAACTGATCTAGACACCTGTTGATACGAGCTCTTCTCTTCTTCTCCATCAGAGGCTTGGAAACCTGAAAATTAAAAAAGAAACGAAACAAATGTTAGAATCTGTATTGAGTCGTGTATTACACAGGCTTTACTATTTTAGGACCGTGTGTTCAGACTCTTGGATATCAGAAAAAGGTAGTAATGAGCCTCTCCTACCTTCTTTCCACTGAAGCCTTTAGTCCCCTCTGAGTCTGTTGCAGCGACCATGGCAAAAGCCGAATTGTTCCTTGTGTGAAGACTGATGCGCGCTTTGAGTAGTACCCGGGGGGAGTGATGGAATCTCGTTCTCCTTGAGGTATTTATAGTGATGGTCACTTTACATGCCAATAGGGGAGCGCCAAACCCAGAACAAGGACCGTTTTTTTTCTCCTTGATGGAAAGAAACTGCTAAATTCATCACTTGAAACACAAACAAACAAAAATAGTCTATACATCTTTACTTTAACATGGTCTTTGAATGTTAAATGCTTTGTCTCTGTAGTTTGATATACAACTAACGTGAGTGCAAACATTATTTATCCGGTTAAGTCTACTTGCGGTTGACGTTTAATTTGCCCAAAATAACCATTCAATTACATTTAATTCACTGAAGATAACCGTGCCTGGCTTTGAAATACATTGAACTGCGATAACAAATTGGTGGTGAAGTTAATCGACGATTTGGTCGTTGCTTTAAGAAACTTGTTTAAAATGTGCTAATAAAATAAACATTTGTATAGGCCTAAATAACTTAAGTGTATGGCAAGTGAGTAAGTTATGAATTGGTAAATGTAGGCTTATAATCAAAAGTAAAGAGCGATGTGTGAGGTGATTTTGTGCAGGGCAAAGGGAGGCGTACAGAATATCCATAAAATGGGAAATAATGCTACAAATAGTCAGTTTTTTCTTTGCAGGGCTTGTACCAGCCTCATCTATTCATTCTTTTCTTCTTGGGTTTCACGCCACAGGCCCTAAGGCAGCACCGTGATAATTTCGCACATGTCGTCACAGCTTTGCGATTTTCTGGTAATAAGAAGCTGGATGTAGGCCCGAAGTTAAACCACTTGTGTAGACTTATGAGTTATGTTCAAGTAACACAACTGTATTTTAATAACTGTATGTATAATAAGCATATAAAATGCAGGCGTTGCTTTCTTTTTATTCTTCTAGGTTACGCATTTCTATGCTACAAGCAGCAGGTTGAACGCGGACCGAGGAGAATCGATGGAACGCCTCTCCCTGGGGTCCTTGTTTCTCGATTTTCCACACTATTCTATGAAAAGACTGCATCCTGGGAAAGTCCAATTTTTGGCCACCAGTGAATTTGTTGCACTGGGTATTAACTATACGTCTCAATAAGAAAATTTGATTCCATATTTGTATGGTCAGTTATGACTGGCTGTTATGCCAGTATATAATTACATTTACATTTATGCATTTAGCAGACGCTTTTATCCAAAGCAACTTACAAAAAGAGGATAACAATCGAGCTACATAGCAGAAACCTTAAAGAGCATAGTGCTAGGGAATAGTGCTTCAGTTCAATTTATTGCTAGGATAGAAGATGTTCTCTGAATAGCTGGGTCTTTATAAGAGCTTTTTGAAGGCCTAATTAAAGGAGCCGTATCAAAATAAGACGACATTGTAATGACTTGTCGTTGAACTATACTTGGAAATAAGATTGTAATTGTAAAAGATTGTAAAATAAGATGCACATTGCAGACACTACTATACGATATAAACCCATCTGATAATAAGGGTCGATTCGTCTGCCATTTATATGTGCAAGTGGACACGCGACAAGCTGGATGTCGTTCCACAAGTCTCGTTTAAAGTTACTCAGACTGGAGTTGGCAAACACACAATGAGAGTGTTTAGATAAGGGCTGTGGCTTGCCGCGCAAATGGCGTGGAAAAGAGAGCGCGAGAGGCTCTCACATTTACATCTCAGAGTGTTCACTCAGGAGTCCACATTGCAAAGAAAGGCGCTGAGTATATATGTACAAAGGCTGGCCATTGATCTATTCTTTTGCCCTTCTATGTGGCTCACAAAAATAGGCAAATCAAAGATCTCCCCCCTTTTGATGCTCGATTCAGTGTTGTTGTGAACTGCTGAGTCTAAGTCGAGACTTCTGAGAGAAAGGAATTGACATCTAAACATAGTAAATGTAGGCCTAACTAATGCCGAACACAGAATTCAATATTTATTTAAGAAAACAGGGTCACATAACTTGGTAACAAATATTACATAGGCCTACAGTAAAACACGGGCTACTGAACTTTGTTAGTCAACTTAAATGACTTGGTTAACATACAAATAAAAAAGATTCCCAGCGTCCTATTTAAACTGTTAAAAATAAAGCACCCTACTCAAGTTCTACACGACCTCAAAGCTTGGTTTATTATGCACAACAGAGACGGAGAGTAAACTGATAATTCCCAGGACTGATTGCTTATACTCATCATATCAATGTTTAAGCTTGATATGTTTTATGCTGAGACCCAAATCGTCGTCTTTTTGGGGAATACAAAACCTGCTGTATTTCAACTAAGCATGCAGATTTGTTAACATGGCACGCTAATTTGGCTATTCCACGGAGCCTTTTATGTGTCTCAACGTTATACAAAATTGCATGTAATGCACCGCAAAATTGGTGCAACACAAAACTTCACAGTATGAAATCGGGCAGAGGTCCAGGACTGTGAGAAAGCTGCACCCCCCTTTGTTACTGGCATTATGAGCCCGTTTTCACGCTCAAATGTAACACGTTCCGTGTTAGTCTACTTGTCTTCTGTATGGAGACATTTAAACATCAGCAATGCAGTAGTATATTGACGAGCTGTTTTACCTGTTTTTATGTTTTATTGTGGCTGTACATGTTACTGAAATATAGTGCAGTAGGCTGATATTTGAAAGTTGTTTTTCGCATCATTTATGGCCTTAACTTGTTTCCTCTGTATTCGAATAGCCTTCATTAACACAAATACTAGGGGCTAAAGGACCCAATTTGACATGATAATTCAGCGCAAGTAAAAAACAAGTGGAGGGTATGTTTATCAAAAGCCTTGTCGGTCTTTTCTTTCCACTTTCGCTTTCGTCTCCTCGGGTAACTCATTAACCACAGAGAGCCTTTGTTATGGATACTCCGCTAAGGAGATTCAGAATAGGGTGCTGTAATAATTAGGGTTTTCTATGACTTGTTAACAACAATTAGTGAGGCAATTATACAATTACCTGCAATAAACTCTTCTTTTTATTGAGGACAAATCTGGTACATATTACCACGTGAATGGTGCTAAGAAAGGGCAGGTGAATATGCATCATGTGGAGTAAACCGCGCCTGTAAAGATGTTATACGCACAGCTCAACTGTCATAAAATGGTTTAAGCCGTATGTCTGCAAAAAGGTACGTATTCATCCAGGTCATGGTTGTCATGATTTGAGCATAATGTATTGAGATGAGTCAGAAACTTTCAACTGACGTCTGATATACATTTAACTGTAGAATGGGCCACATATAAACGAATTTAAGAGTAAAAATAATCTAGTTAGGTGTACACTGTACAGCGGAGTTTAAATTTTGTGAATTGCAGAACTCTTAGAATAGATCGCGAAGGACAGTACCCTGAAAGACTCAAGTAACGGGTGAAGGAATGGGTCACCAGAGAGCGAAACAAATCGGAGAACCGCCTCAAAACTACTCGGCGGAGCGTTCCAAAATCTAGACACGACCAGTAGGCTTCTTGAAACGAAAAATACACACAGATAGTATTTATTTTTAAAGCAAATACGATAGTTTAACTGTCTTAGTTTTAAATTTACAACAGCAAAGGTAAAGCCACGCGACGCCTCTATTGGCACAGTCCTGATCAAACATGTTCTATCATGAATTTCTATAGACTAGTCCACTGCTTATTTAAGGGTCTTTACTTATGTCCGGGCACACAATGAGCCGTGTTTGGCTCTGTGCAGAGGGGTTACGAACTGAAAGGCTCAAAGGTCCACATTAACATCGCTTTGAGTTTTCTCAAGGTCCGAAATGAACTCGAGGAAAGTAACTTTATAAGTAGCTGAAGGATGGATCTTTTGTTGTCCACTTCACTGAGACACACAAGAGACTTACAAAAGAAGAACCCCCGTATTGTCTCGCAGGCATTTCGCTTGAGCATTGATGCGCCTTCAATTGCAAAACATCTGCCATTGCCCCGCGCAACTTGAAAAGCATTTGTATAAGAAAGAAAGCTACTTTTGTACACCATGCCTTTCCATACAACGAAAGTAGTAGCCTAGTTGACTAGATGGAAAGAATTTATCATGTTTAGAGGTTTGTAGCCTATTTTGCATGGCTCTGATCTGGTAAAAAGTTAACTTATTTTATGTAAACGTACAATAAATAATTAGAGCACATAAGGCTAATCGTCGACACTAAAATAAATATAATTATTTTCACTGGCTGAATTACATATAACAAAGGCCAACTTCAAATAAATTACGAACTGGGTTGTAGTCTATTGATATAGGCCTACGTTATGTTTACATTTCGTCCTTCTGGCGGACAGAACACGCACCTGTTAGACCAGCGTGAAAATGTGACTTTTCTTAATTCCAAGCTAACTTAAAATCATTCAACGATACAGCAGGATCTGCTCGAGAATAGACCTATTTGTGCGCAACTGCCGTAGCAGGTTTCCCATGGCATTTCTTTTATACCCCAAAGTGGAAAATTGGAGCGTACGTCTCAAAAGCCAGGAGGCGTGCCTCCGATTTGCCTCGCTCCATATTTTTGGACTGCAGAAATATGCCTACTGCCTGAGACTGAATGTGCTTGCTGGTGCCTTTAGTTCCGTGTACAAAGAGGCAAGACAGAGCTTTCATTGGAAGACGCCAGACGTAGGCCAAAGTAAGAGAATGATCCTTAACATTAAATAGTTAATTTTAAGACAGCACAGTGTTTTGCAAGTGCTAACATCGAGACAGAATCATATAGCCTAACGCCATTGACGCGTAGGGATTGATTTAATGCTATAAGACATACAGTAATTACAAACAAAAAGAGAAAGAATGACATTAAAAAAAAGAAAAAATGGAAGAAGGAAAGAAAGAAAGAGAGAAAGAAGAGAATATGTGTATTTGCAGTGACTGTGAATGTGCGGATGAACAAGGCAGCTTGATGACCCCGACGCACCACGTGTGTGGTAAATGTGGTGTATCGATACCTGAAAATTGGTATGAAATCGACAATTTGTTGGTGTCAGCATGTAGTTGGCAAGCGGCACCATATGCCACGCTGAGTCGAGCCAGTTAAACAATTCGTTCCTAGTTTCACGGTTCATCCTCTTTCTCTTCCACGGTAGCCAACTCAATGGCCTTACAAAGTAGCAATTTAGTCCGTCAAAAGACCCAGTACCCCCTATGGCTGCCTATCCGTTCGCAACCATGGCATCTGCCTCAGCAAAACACAAAAAATGTTGTTGAAGTTGCTGTCAGATAAACACGTCGGGAGTTTCAACACACACGGACATTTTAAGTAAACCTCAATCCTACACCATCTTTTTAATGTTATTATAATGACTTTTATTACAGGCCTAATGCAACACGGTCCAAGGCCGTGGGTCAGCCCGGGAGTTCTGCCCATTAGCTTTTCAATTTATTGCCTCTTACTGTAACAGCCAACGTGCACTAGACACAGAGTTGTCAACACCCTACATAAGACATGCTTACATTTAATCAAGTTAAAATTATAAAGCAAGCAAGTCTAGTATATTAATTGAAAATGGTCATCATAAAGAAAATGTCTCACTGTATATGTTTTATTTTAAGTTAAAAATATTGGATGGCATTAAATTCAGCTTTTTATTGTTTCATATGCTAGTCAATGAAAGCCCTATGAAGAGTATATGAAAAAAAGGTAAATAACAATTAGAAATATCTCCATATGTATCTCTACATTAAATATCTGAAAATGATCCAATAGGCTAATGATCTAAATTCTGTCCAGTTGCCTACCATATACGGAAGAGAAAGCCTACATCCTGTAGCTGTGATTTAATATACAGTCAGAGAAGCCCTGCCTTCTAACATTCCATTGCCAATACCTAGTCCTCCGTAGTACCTAAATTGAATTTAATTGCAATGGTTCTCTATGTATACCCAC
>JAGFZM010002883.1:0-15444 GCA_017657215.1 Limnothrissa miodon | reverse complement strand
AGCTACATAGCAGAAACCTTAAGGAGCATAGTGCTAGGGGATAGTGCTTCAGTTCATTTTAGTGCTAGGATAGAAGATGTTCTCTGAATAGCTGGGTCTTTAAGAGCTTTTTGAAGGCCTCCAGAGATGGCCCTGTTCTGATTGTTTTTGGTAGGTCATTCCACCAGCGTGGGACGACACATGAGAAGAGTCTGGATTGCCTTGGGCGAGGTGCTGGGACTGCCAGTCGACAGTCATTGGAGGACCGGAGTTGTCGGGGGGTAGCCTGAGCTTTTATGAGAGCGCTTAGATAAAAAGGGGCAGATCCTCTAAGCACTTTGTAAGTCAGCATCAGTGATTTGAATTTGATGCGAGCCGCCAGAGGCAACCAGTGGAGCTCGATTAGCAGAGGGGTGACATGCGTCCTCTTCGGCTGATTGAAGATGAGACGCGCCGCAGCATTTTGGATCATCTGAAGTGGCTTGACGGCACAGGCAGGAAGTCCTGCCAGAAGGGCATTGCAGTAGTCAAGGCGTGAGAGGACCATAGTTTCAACCAGCAATTGGGAGGCTTGTTGAGTTAGGTATGGTCTGATCTTTTTGATATTGAATAGTGCGAAGCGGCAGGCCCGGGCAACAGAAGCAACATGGTCTTTGAAGGTTAGCTGGTCGTCAATCATAACACCTAGGTTCCTGGCTACCCGTGAGGGAGCAAGAGACAAGGAGCCAGTGTTGATGCAAATGTTGTGATGAAAAGTTGGTTTAGCTGGGAGGACCAGCAGCTCGGTTTTTGAGAGGTTCAGCTGGAGATGATGGTCTTGCATCCATGCAGAGATGTCAGAGAGGTAATCCGAGATTCGCGTTTGGATGGTTGGGTCATCGGGTGAGAATGACAGATAGAGCTGGGTGTCATCGGCATAGCAGTGATAGGAGAAGCCGTGCTGGCGGATGATTTGGCCCAAGGAAGTGGTATAGATGGAGAAAAGAAGGGGACCCAACACAGATCCTTGGGGTACTCCAGTAGCAAGGTGGTAAGGCGCAGAGGTGTGTCCTAGCCAGGACACTTTGAACAGTCGCCCAGTGAGGTAGGATTCGAACCAGCAGTATGCATCACCCTTGATGCCCATGTTTGACAGTATAGACAATAGAATACTGTGGTTTACCGTATCAAACGCAGCTGACAGGTCAAGCAGGATGAGTACAGATGACCTTGATTCCGCTCTGGCTTCTTTTAAGGCTTCAACCACAAATAGTAGAGCTGTTTCAGTGGAGTGGCCGCTCTTAAAGCCAGATTGGTTGTGGTCGAGTAGATTCTGTTGGTTCAAGAATTCAGTAACCTGTTTGAATACCGCCCTTTCAATAGTTTTTGCAAGGAACGGAAGGAGAGAGACCGGCCTGTAGTTTCCCACCTGGTCGGGAGCAAGAGAGGGTTTCTTGAGTAGAGGTGTTACCTGAGCATGCTTGAATGCAGAAGGGAAGATTCCTGTTGATAGTGAAGCGTTGATCACATGTGTGATAGCTGGTGTGATAGTTGGAGCTATGGTTTGCAAGAGGTTGGTTGGAATCGGGTCCAGAGGGCACGTTGTAGGACGGCTGCAAGTGAGAAGTTTAGACACATCCATTTCGGTGAGGGGTTTGAATGAAGCAAATGTCGCGGCAGGACTATTGTAATCGGAGGTGCTGCCGTTAGTATACGGTCCAGTTGTAGCCTTTGCAGTTGGTTCAGAGAACTGCCTACTGATGGCAGCTACTTTGTCGTTGAAGAAAGAAGCAAAAGAATCAGCTGTCAGATTGGTAGCAGGAGGTGGTGGTGGGGGATTGAGTAAAGTTTTGAAGGTTGAGAATAGTCTCCTGGTTTCCGTGGCGTTTTGAATTTTGTCATTATAGAAGGCCTTCTTTGCAGCAGTGACATCAGATGAGAAGGAAGAGAGCAGTGCCTGGAACCTGTTTAAGTCAGAAAGATTTCTTGATTTGCGCCATTGCCTTTCAGCAGCTCTGAGGTTTGTACGCTGTCGACGGATGGAGTCATCAAGCCAAGGATGCGGTTGGGAGGGCCGAGCCGGTTTGGTGGATAGGGGACATAGCCTATCAAGACACACTTTACAATGGAATCCTTAGGCAAAAATAGGCCTGAACCAAACCCAAACCCTAAACCTAACCAGTCGATGGAGAATTCAAAGACGAGTCTCACGCACTCCGTTTCATGCCTCCAAGTCATTTCTAAAAATAGGCCCAAACCAAAACCAAGTTCTAACCCTAACCAGTCGATGGGGAATGAAAAGACCAGTCTAATGCACTCACTTTCATTACTCTGAGCCATTGCTAAAGTCAACGCAAAGTCGTACAGACTTCAAAGCGCTACGGGTCAATGGAGAATGAAAAGACGAGTGTTACGCACTCGGTTTCATGCCTGTAAGCAGTCCATCCGGGGTTTATTTAAAGATCCAGTCATATCCCACCACCCCACCATCCCAGCCAAAGCAAAAAAAAAAAAAAAAAAAGAGTCTTTCAATTTTACGGAACTCGGTTCCTAGGGAAGTTACTTTGTCCTCGACTCGAAAAGACTCCGGGTGGTGTCCGTTCCAACTGCGCAGACACAAATTTCAACACGTAAAAGCTATACCAATAGACTCAGGGAGGCTTGATATGCGCTCCCCCAAAAGTTCAGTGACAACTTTGGGGAAATTCCACTTTGGACTTTGAAAATTTTTCCAAAAAATCCCATTTTACAATGGAAGTCTATGGGAAAAACACATTTCCCGCCATAACTCTCGAACGGAAGAGACTTGCAAGTGGGATCCGCCTGCCCTAATTTGGGGTCGCTGAACACGTAGATACCCTTATCTTTTCTGTGCGACTTACCGTTCCGGAGATATGACGATTTTAAAGTTTAAATCGTCCATTTCCGGCACTTACCAAAATCCGATCCGGACGACTCATAGATCAATCGAAAGGTCTTGCAGAGAGGAATCCAACAACGTAAGAATTAGGTCTCTACGCCCTTCCCATCGGGAGATACGGGCCATTTTCCAGTCGCAGGGGGGTGCGACTGGTAGTATTTAAGGTATACCCTGCCGCAAATCCTAACCCTAGTTTTATAATGGAAGTCAATGGCAGCCATACTGTCCCTTTGAGCTACAAGGACATCCAGTGTATCAATCGAAAGGTCTTGCAGAGAGGAATCCAACAACGTAAGAATTAGGTCTCTACGCCCTTCCCATCGGGAGATATGGGCCATTTAATCAGTCATCGGGGGGATAACTGGTAGTATTTAAGGTATACCCTAACCCTAACCCTAACCCTAGATTCTAACCTTAACCTGTTAGTTTGTCGGTGGCATTGTCTTATTTGTTTTGAATTTCATTTGTATATTTAATTTCTTTCCTTTCTTTCCCCTAACCCTAAGAGACTCTAATATACATAAAACATATAAAGAAGAACTGAATGGAGATAGGAGTGGAGCCGGAACGAGAGGTCCAGGCCCGTGCACGGAGTACTTAAAACCTCAAAGGAACTTGTCTAACTCTAACCCTTTCTAATCACCTAACCCGCCAGAGCCGGACTGTCAAACCCTCCTATACCCTAAAATGTATAAATAGGAGTCTCTGAACCTTCCCCCCTTTTTTTCCTAATTTCTATTTTTTTAACATGTGATGTTTTACACATTAATGACTCTTTTGAATATTTAGTGGACAAGAATGAGCCTGATTGGCAAGTATGGACGGACACCTAAGCCAACCTATGGGGAATGCTCTCCAATAGACCAATGGGACGTCCTAACTCACCTTTCCAAACCCATATCTAGGAGCTCCAAACAATGGAGCAAACTGTTTGACCCTCTGATGAAGTCGCATAGACGAAAGTACTCAGGGATCCCTGTCCAATTTTAATACTTTTTTTAAATTAATGTTTGTGAAAGTGCTCTCTAAGGACTAACACTTGGATTATATTTGTCTTCAAGTCAAAGGAATTACAAACTTTTGAAGAAGGATATCTCCGGAATGGCTTCTACTTCAAACAAAGGAAGTTACAAACAAACCGTGTGAGACACCAAAGATACCAGCGTCCAAGTAGTGGGTAAAGTTGACTTGCACAACCCATTACTTTTCAATGTATGGTGAAAATCTATAAGAAAGAATCACACAGTTAAAACAACAGAATAAGCCTATACAGACCTGAGAACTAGGCTGTTGTCTAACTAAACTGTTTCAAAGACTGTTGTGCTTGCAAGACTTGTTGAACTTGTGGTGTAGTCCTGATATTTTCAATTAGGTTTGTGGAAGATGTTCTAGGAACATAGTAGGTTTTTTGAGTGCTAAATGAAAAACTTTTGAACTTACAGTTTGGATTTCAAACAAGTTAAGATCTATTCTCCAGGTTGGGAATCTGAACTCCTTAGGATTATTTTAATTTTGTTTTTATTTTAATTTAATTTAATTGATAAGTTTCATTTTTCAACACAATTCTTTTCAAATTTATTTGAGTGAATTTGAGTCACTCGTGGGTTTTTTTCATTTGTTCTTTCTATTCTAATTTAATTGTATTTGTCCTTTATATACACTATAACACAGATATACATTAACACTTTGATTTTTTCCAAGTACACTGACTTCAAACTGATGCAATTCGATCATTTCTTTTCCCCTTATCCCTTTTATTTTTAGTGGGAATCAATATAGAGTTGTATAGGTTGAAGGTAGTGTAGAGTAAATCTAAGGCGTTGATATTAGGATCATTCTAATTATTACTAGTGTTATTAATATTATTTCTATATTTTCTTCTTTTATCTACCAACATAGGAATGTCTCCCAGTCCAACGACTTCAGATAAACTTCCATTGGATAGGTTTACCGTTCGGATGCGTCCGTTGTCCCCTTTGAGGAAACCGCAACAATCTATTAAAAATAAGGATACAAAAGAGATTGAAATTACCAAACATTATTTCAAACTAATTCAAGCCAAACACCATTCACAAATTTTGAATGACGCTTTAGAGAATAATACCTTCCCAATTGGCATGTCCCGTAAAGTTCAGAAATTGACTTCTTTTATCAAGCCGGCGGCTCCAAACCCGGAGATTTTAAATAAAGTTAAGAAGAATACAGATCAATGGATGAAAAATAACATATTAGCACTCAAGGAACATTATGGAAAACTTTATGAGAGCACTTTTAACAGAGTGGGAGTTTTTAACTTAGTGGCATTTGAAAAGGCAACAAGATGGGCCCAGAATAGATTCAGGAAGAAGTTAAGAATGAACACGATAGATAAAGTGAGGGATGATCTTTTAATTACCCGTGGATCTCCCGATGTGGGTAGACCAAAAGATAGATACAAATCAACAGAAACCCCAGTTTTGAACCTGGACCCCCAAGAGTGGCCTCCACTCACTAAATGGCCGACCCCAGATCCTCTTCCCCAACGTACCTATAGGGTGAAGAATAAAAATACTAGACCTGTGCGAGACCCAACCATCCGACCCAATGTCCAAATTGGGCTGGAGTCTCAACTTGGGAATTCTAACGAAGCTCACAACTCTATAATGAGTGAAGACCCTGGTTCTCATAGGAACTGGTCTTGTAAAGATCAGGTTAGTAAAGTTACGGTTCAAAGCTCTAAAACATTGATTCAAACCATATTAGATGTTAAACCTAAGTTAAACACCCAGTTAAATAAATCTGCTCCACTTAGCAGGATTGGATGGGAGAAAGTTGAAACTATTCGACTTAGTCAATCACTTACCAGTGACGAGAGGGTAGAAACCCAAATCCCAACCTTGGAACTGATTACGAGTTCCCCCATCCGTTGTCCTCAACGGCTGGGAACAGACCTGGAAAGAAGAAGGAAAGAGGTTGAGTCTGAAATAGATATGCTAGAATCAATTTTTTCTACCTCATTTGAAGGGGAATCCATAATCACTGCTAACACTTCATTGTTGTCCAAACCACAGGTCAAACGAGGGGGCGAGACTGGTGGTTCGGAGGTCCCGGAGAAAAGAATTTGCTTAAAAACAAGGGAGGATATGAGGATTGGTCCCTCCAAAATGCTTATGGAGCATGAATCTGAGGCTAACCTAAAATCTGAACCTCCCACCTTCCCAACAACGTTGTTGGACCTCCATCCATCCAGAGTCGACCACCCCACAAGCATCCTAGGTATAGAACAAACACCAATTAGGAAGTCAACAATACATTTTGAAAAAGATGTATCTAAATTAGAAACAACTGAAGTTAATAACACAGTGAGAGAATTTAACTTGAATAAAGATAAAAAGAAAACGCCTAGAAAAAGCCTTAGCAAAAACAATCATATACGGGACCCATTAATGGAACCAGTTAGACACAAGAACACTAATCGGAAAATTGTAGAGTGGTCTATAGAGATCAGGAAATCAGTGGTTATTCTGGGAGACTCTAACTTGTCTAGATTTTCTTCCTTCACTAGTGATTCTATTCAGATAGATAGCTTCCCAGGAGCAAACATGGCCCATATGACGGAACTGATGAAAAAAATGCAACCTAATAACACTGTGAACAAACTGGTTCTTTCTATTGGTTTAAACAACTGCCATAATGGAAATTTGGAACTTACATTAAAAAGTGGTATTAATAGGTTAAAACGGGCAGCGGAAGCAGCCTTTCCAATAGCGTCCATCTATTGGGCACTCATCAACATGCATATGAACTTTACCTCAGAACAGAAAGAAGCCATCTTACATTTTAATGATATAGTTATGAATAAATGTGAATACCTTACTGAAATCAACCAACAACTTTTTGAAACCACAGAAGATGGTATCCATTGGTCAACTAATACGGCGAACATCATTCTGGAATCCTGGCTGGACCAGTCAAACTTCTAAGAACTGAACAGCAAAATGTAACCCCCCGCATAGATGGTTCAAATGTTGTGCTTGAATTTTAAACTGTCTCCCCAACAACAGGACATTTTAGAGAGAGGCCTCACATTTATCCCTACACCCCTACAAACAGAGAGGGAGGATCTGTTTAGAGATCTTCATCTTTGTCACAGACGATTAAAACTCCTAGATCAATTTAACTATGAGAATAACTGCCCCTTTGTCCCCTTCACAGAGCCGTCCACCTGGGAACCGGAGGAAGGAACGATCGCTCCTTATTTAAAATCTCTTATTCAATACGATAATTTAAGCTTACATAATTTAAGGTTACAAAGGGAGGAGAAACAAAATATGACAATTTCTGAAAGACAGGCGCTCAAAGAATTGGCGACTAATCCCCACATTATTATTAAACCGGCGGATAAAGGGGGACAAATAGTCTTACAGGATAGAGCTAACTATATTAGAGAAGCCCTCAGACAACTTGAGGACATAGCATATTATCAACCGTTGGATAAATTGATGAATAAAGAAACCCAGGTGTTAGTAAGACGCTGCGTGGATGGAATGAAGAGGGATGGTTTTATCAATAGGAAACAACAACAATATCTATATGGTCCCAACGATCCTAGGTCACGTCAATTTTATTTATTACCCAAAATTCATAAGAGCCCAGAGACTTGGACTATACCCGGGATTTTACCAAAGGGAAGACCCATTGTTAGTGATTGTTCGTCAGAATCTTATAGGATAGCTGAATTTATAGATTACTATTTAAACCCATTATCACAGTTACATCCTAGCTATATCAAAGATTCGTATCACTTTGTAGATATATTGAGAAAGATGGAAGTCCCTCTGCAAACTTTGCTCTTCACCATTGATGTGGAGTCCCTGTATACTAATATAGAGACCCATAGAGGCCTCAAAGCGGTCCGAAACATTTTTAATAGTTACCCTGATCATAGAAGACCAGATGAATACATTTTAGAATTATTGGAATTGACTCTGACCCGTAACGATTTCATTTTTTGTGACAAAGCTTATTTACAGACCTGTGGGTGTGCGATGGGAAGAAAATATTCCCCTGCATATGCTAATATTTATTTAGCGGAATGGGAGAAAGAAGTATTCCAAAAGTGCACGAAATTACCTCTACTATACTTCCGATATCTTGACGACCTAGGGGGACTTTGGCAGTATTCAGAAACAGAATTCATGGAATTTCTGACAACACTTAACAACTATCACCCTAGAATAAAATTAAAACACATCTTAGATACAACAAAGGTGAATTTTTTAGATACGGAGGTATCATTTAGAATGAGCACGCCCCCGTCGCCACAGAAATTGCTAGCCACAAAGGTATATTTCGAAGAAACCGACCGACATGCGCTTCTACATAAATTAAGTTTTCACCCGAGACATACGTTTAAGGGCATTATTAAAGCACAAATTATTCGCTTCTTTCGATTGTGTACATATCAAACCGATGTGGAAGAGGCTACAACCGTTCTTTTCGAAGCGTTAAAACCACGCGGTTACACGACACGCTTCTTGCGCAGTATAAAAACAGAGGTTACCCAGATGTTTTATGAACGCCTAGGGGCATTCGGAATGAGGACCGAACCACAAGGGGCGCTCATCCCGTTCGTTGTTAAATATTCCTCGGCGAGTCTTCAATTACACAAAGAAGTGGGTAAACACTTAACAAACGCGACAGCGGAGTGCTCGAAATTAGGGGAATATAAATTAATCACGTCACAAAAACGAAACAAGAATTTACAGGATATTTTGGTACACGCACGAATGGGACCGGAAAAACAAATGGAGTACCGTAACACAACTTTGAAGTTACGTCGCGCAACATACATTAGGAAAGTTATGCCAACACAGGAGCTTTAATTACACAGGCATTAACACTAGAAACACATAATGTCATATACGCAATCGAATGTGCTACGTGTCATAAATGGTATATTGGTGAAACAAAAAATGCATTGAAACACCGATTAAAACAACATATCTACCACCTGAAGAAAGGGAGACGTGATAGAATTTTGTATAATCATTTTCAAAACGAAGTTTGCACCAGATATAATTTTATGGCTTTAGAGAGCGGTAGTCTCTGGTCAGACGCGCATAGGAAGTGGACAGAGCACCAATGGATTAATAAACTTCGTACATTCCATCCATATGGTCTAAATAATCCATTACCCGCGGATGGAGATTAAAAATAATTTAAGGGAATTTAGTTTTGTGGTCGGAGCCAATTCCAATTTAGCACAGGGAATTTTATCTCAATTAATTTTAAATAAAAATAAATTTAAAATGTTTTTTTTTTTGAGTTACTGGACCAATTGTGGTGAACTCCAAGGTTTCCCATAGACTCCCGTGACCCGTTGTCTCCATCTACTGGAAAATAAAAGTAGGACAAGCTATTTCCTTGAAATCCAGTTAGGAAAGGGAGAATAGGGAATAGACAACTAACACACAGTGCATACAAGCTAATTACAACCACCTTGATGGGAGAATCACCTTCTCTTTTCTCTCCTTTTTTCTCTTTTTCTTTTTTCTAGAAGAACAGAGGAAACAACGGGTCACACATTGGCCAACGCATACACACGCACAACACATACAACACATACAATCACAAATTGATTTTTTCGTTTGGATTTATTGCCTTTTTATTACAATGTTTTGAATCAGATGGGAACTTTGGATGGGGTCTTTCTCCTAGGGAAAGGGATTATTTCATTCATTTTTCACAGCGAACGACCCGAATGGCCTTCCTCCCCGGACCAGTAAATGGTTTATTAAGCTGCATAACGACCTTTTTGAATAACCGCACAGGTTACCTTCCGCAGGGGACCGGACGGCGGCCTCCCGACGCCCACGACAAGGGCACGCATAGATTCTGCACATTAGAACCCGTGTCAAATACAGAAATAAGATGAACACTTAACTGTCATTCCGATCCAGAGCGATAGGTTCCACCTGGAACGAGACAAAGGTACAGGTTATTATGCATGAATAGAAATGACCTGGGTTGAATCGGTTCCGCGCGAACAAGGCCGTCCATCATCTTCTCTCTCCCTCCCTCTAGAACAGTACGAATGTGTTTGTTTAGCTTTGTCTTGATGTGTCTATGTCTTCCCCATACCCTATGCACGAGTGATTATTTATTTGGTGGTTGAATGCCTTATGATTTGTTGGAGACCACATATTTTATAATTTACTCATTTACTTTTTTTCTTGGTGTGTGACTGGTTTGGAATTTCTTTAAACAACAATAAACAACAAACAATAAATAATATTTATTTCAACTTTGATTTATTATGAAATTTCTTTGCAGTGAAAAGCACTTAATCCCCAATGATGGCACTTATTGTCCAGCGTCTGTAATAGGTGGAGTGAATGACGGTGAGAAGGAACACGGGTGGGAGTGGCTCTGTGGGAGAGAGTGGATGTGAGTGCGTACGCTACAGTAGAAAGAGGGAGTGGATCTTCAGGACTGTTCGTGCGGATTCATAAAAGTACGAAGAGCATTCATAAATGTTTTGTAATTCCAATACAAATTCTGAAAAAGAAAAATATAGTAAAAATATATTTCAACATGAATAGTGATGAGATGGGTGTTTTACACCTGTAACTATCCCCTCCCCACTGTCACTGTCCATGTGCTGATGACTGATAAAACGTGCCATGCTCTCAAGTCATTCAGGTACACAATGAGCCAATGATTGTTCTGGTGCTTACCATCTGAATAGCTCAGGGGAGTGTCATTAGACTCCAGAGAGTTAAACGGTTACAGCTTAATTACATTTATTTGCTGCTCCCACTCTAGAGTGGAGGGGGCATTATTGCATCATCACTCTCCAGCATTTTATCATTCATTTCTATGGGGGGAAAATGACAGGGATTACGGACAGACGACGAGAGCTATCAAAAATCTGAACGTAAGCAGACCGATCGAGATCAGGTCGGACGTTTCAGAGTTGGAACGGTGCCTCTATCTTGAAAGCTCCACAACTAGTAGTCGGACAAAAACTTGTGTCGGAAAAATAATAAACAGAAGAACAATAGTGGCCTTGCCATTAGGGTGAGTCCACAACAAGTCTATTTAACTGTGAGCTGGTTTTAGAAAAGGCATGGACTAAGGGGAGTATGCTATAGATTACATCTGGAGTGTATGAAGTGTTAAGCAAGGGATTTCTCCTCAGACCAATTCTGACTACGTCCCTGACTTTCCCATCAACCACCCCGTTACAACTTCTTTCTGCAATGAAACATCACATTTCTGTATGATTTCATTAGCTCAATCCACTCAGTGACTGTATTTTTATGTACTACCACCCCTGAAAATAGCAGGTGCTTTGTCAGTTTTCACAACAAAATGAATGGGTGTGTTCTCACCAAGCGCATTTACACTGTCTCTTGGCTGAGTGTGTGAGGCATGTGCACTATATTGTACGTCAGCTACATGATGTGATTGACCATCAGTGTGACCTTCGCCAACAGCACCACTGGATAAAAGTGTGGCTGCAATAGACTCCCCTATCAGTAGATATGTTCAGTTAAAAAACTCCACTGAAATAGTTAGAAGTCCTGTATATTAAGTACACGTTTTAGCTTGAACTGTCACACCGTGTCCTGGAGAACCTAACTGAGGGTAACGCTTTAGATTACAACTCAAAGTGCTACAGGAGCTTATGCCTGCTTAAAGCATTGGTGATGTACTTTACTATCAGCAAAAGTTGTCTGTATGGGTACACAAATGCAATGCATAAGACTGTCCCCTTCTAACCAGACATTGTGCCTATGGAGTAAAGACTGCCAGGCTCGATACTTAGTTAACTGCACCTTCTAATTACTCATATCAGTTAATAATAGCATCATCTTTTCTCACTTTACTTAGAACTGGCAAATGATACTTATGATATTGCATAGCCTTTTATGATTGTGTACTGTAGGGAGATGCATACATTGTTGTAACTTTATGAAATTTATCTATAGCTACAAATATCTGTGTCTCTAGTAGAAGTCAAAACTCATTATGCATCACTATATGAATTTAGCTAAATAAATAGCTATCATGCATCGTAAAACTAACAAGTGAGCAGGCAGATAATCAAACATTGATCATGCATTATTCCAACAAAAATTATTCTCAGTTGTCAGAATACATCATGAAGTTGTCTATACATGTAGATGGTTATAATGAGCATTACAATTATTTATAGACACCTTATAAAATAGTATGAATGCATTCATAGGGCATTATGAATACAGCCAAATGTGTTACAATTTTTGAGTCTTAACACATTCTATGAAGTTTTTGTTTGTTATTCCCAAGGATACTGTATAAAGTGTAGGGGATGAAGAAAAGTTTGGAATGAAGAGTTCTTTTCTTCACCTAGTAACATAACTACAGCATTAAAGTAACATGCTCCCTTTTGGGGAAATATTCTCATTTTCCACCTCCTCTTCAGTTAAACAAAGACAAAGACAATGACGACGTAGTGAGATTCGACCTGGAAACTAAGTGCTTACGCAAAGCAGGCCTAGGCGAGACGAAATGGTATGAGGAAAATATCGATCACAATACAAAGCTGCCTACAGGGTTTTTTTTTTTGAAGGAAACCAGCTTTGTGTTGTGATCGACATTTTCCTCATACCATTGCCTCTTGTGTAGGCCTGCTTTGCATAGGAATGTTGTTTTTGGTATGAAAACTCTCTGGATTGACACTATAAGACAATGAATGCCGTCCCAAAGGAAAACATTAAATAATGAATAAAAGCACCCCACACACATACACTAAAATGTCCTAAATGTCCTAAAATTCTTGCAATTTTTTACACCCTAAAAACAGAGAAAAACGCTGTCATTGATTTTCCTTTGTTGATGGCCTCCAAAGTAGTGCCATACTGCAGAAGAGTTCCTTTGGTGTTCCTCATTAAACCAAAAATGTACAAGAAGAACAAGTTACACATTAATACACCTTGGCTGCTATAGCAACTCCAGAGACAGACAGAATAGCTGGATGGTAAAGGTCAACAATTCTCAACCTCTATTAAAAGCCATCACACATAATATGGCTGTTGGATTCATGTCATATGTTGGCCACTTATTCGGTTTAATACAAGGAAAATATTTTTCTCCTCATATTTTTAGATTTCTACACTTGAGAAGCACACACTCTAAATTCCAGTTGTGCCCAGCACAGGCACAAGGCAAACGTGCTTGTCTACACAGGAAATGCAACAATCAAAAACCGTTCAGTCCTTCATGGCTCACTCTCCTCTGGTAACACCACCAGCCCGTATTCTGTCACTGCTTGATGATTCAAAAGTGCGTTGTGTCAAAGGTTAACATTATGTAGTTACATGTACAGACATCACACATTCTTGCCACGATTTAATGTCAGATGAGCGCATTTACGAATCCAAAGAAGGGAGTGTGCTGTGAGGCTAAAGTAACGTTTTTGATTGTTGCATTTATTGGCGGTGTTCATATATTACAGCAGCCAGGAGGTTTATTTTGGCCGTGCCCACTTTGGAAGACACCAATGCAGATATAAGCACAAAATCTGCAGTGTAAACACGACCTTAAACCGTTCCAGCCTTCACACATTGATTTTTTTTGTTGTTGTTAGTTATTGTTGATTAGACTTGCCAATGGATCTGTTGTTAAATTCATTCAGGTTGCATTCATATGCAGTATTTATAAATTCAACAGTAATAAACTCATATAATTATCAATAAATGCTAAGTAAGGTGGGAATTCAGTAAAGTGCTACTGAATAGAATAGTGGCAACTATTCAAAAGTAACTAGCCGAATCGGTACCACGAGTTCAGGAAAAGCTGTCTCTCAAAAAAATCTTTGAACTTGCCAGACTTGTTTTGTCACAAATCTGTCATATGCAAATATCCATGTCAGGGCTATTTGTTCTTTGTCAACACCCCTATAAAAACTTTTAAGGGTCGGACAAATGTGTGTTCGTAGGTGTTTATAAAGAGCATCTCTTCACTTGGGTGGCAACAACCTTTCCAGCCGTCACCAGCATATCTGAATTTACCTCCAGCATCACTTGACAACGGCGAGTGCATCATAATGAAGTCTTTCACTGTCTGCTTCTATTTGCTGCTTATAGGCATGGCAGGTAAGTCTAATTATAATTGCCAAGTACTAAGAAGCTTTATCACACTTTTGCTTTACTTTAGCCTCGAGCTGCAATCGGGCCCAAAACCCCAGCCGACCCAACTCTAACACAATGTTGCACCTTTGCATTTTAATACACTTGCTCATAATTGTCATTATGCACATGGTCAAATTTTCTACCCACTTCAGACTTTGCCTTTGTTGCCGTGCAATCAACGTCATACTCCGTTTCACCTCCTCAGCAGCAGTTTTTGCATTTGTCTTGCGCTATTAAACACACAATCAGTCTATGTGAGGGATATGTACTTCAGTCATGTTCATATTCTCTTGTGTGCATTCTTCAGCAACCACCAGTGCCAAGACACTGGTCCCCTCCTCCAGCACAGAGAACTTGGACATGGAGAAGATGACTCGCACTATTGAGGAACTTGCCAGTAGACCTTTCTATGGTTAGAAACTCATTCATTCTTTCATTTGTTACACTCTGCGCCCATCTGTCATCTATCTGACTGAAATGATGCAACAGAAATGATCTTGTCATCAGACATCCTCCTGTTTTGCACTACACATCCTATGTCAATCTGGAATGTTTTCATGTAGCCAAAATGCACAGATGAGTGAGCTGCATGTGCTTACTCAACAGGGGGCCCATATGAAGATACTAGTGCTGTGGTTGATGACCCTCCGGCGCTTGCCTTGACTAATGACACAGGTAGAATTTCTGGAAAGTTATTCCCATATTTGGGCATTTTTTGGGACTGTTTACTGTCATAGAAGAGGGGAAATACAGAGGTGGTTTGCTGAAATTACTTCTATATATCATTTCAGATAAAACAAATGGTGTGGGCAAGAGAGCCAAGAGATATGCCAACAACTTTGATGAATTTCTATACTTCATCTGCCCAAACCCTGAAACCATATCAAGGCTTTCTAGGTAAATGTTGAAGTCTACATTACAGACATTTTTTCTTTAGATATTTTATTTGGATTTCACAAATTTCATTGGACTTAATATTTTTGCAGCTACCACAGCAACTACCATGAAGACAGACGTTATAGTATCAGCTGCAAACCAACATTCAAGTCTGCCCCAACATGCTATGAAAGTGGTTGGGTGAACAACTTTGATCAAGCCTTTTCCTACCAATGTCCTGTGAACTATGCCATAGCAGGCATTGTCAGTTACCACGATAACCGCTATGAGGACCGTCGGTAATGTACTGATATTATTTCCAATTTTCATGTCTTTTAAGCTTGACTATTCAAAGGTGCAAATTCACATTTTCCTTCCTTAATGTTGTACTGTTGTCCTGAAAGGGGACATTCAAGGATGAATGGAGTATTGTAACATGCTCGCTAATGTTACATTTATTGAACTTTAATTTATGAAAATAAGCTCAAATGAAATTTTATGAGCCCTATTACAACCTTAAATTTGGCTGGG
>JAGFZM010002882.1:116376-121070 GCA_017657215.1 Limnothrissa miodon | reverse complement strand
CACACTTCTGATGTACTACACTGATGAGTTTGATGATGCAGAGCTCGTTTGGCCTTGTCTGGGACCACACTCACACACCTAGTGTCATGTTACACACACACACACACAAACACACACCATTCTGATGTACTACACTGATGAGTTTGATGATGCAGAGCTCGTTTGGCCTTGTCTGGGACCACACTCACACACACTAGCGTCATGTTACACACACACACATGTATACACACTTCTGCTGTACTACACAGATGAGTTTGATGATGCAGAGCTCGTTGGCCTTGCCTGGGATCACACTCCCACATTCTAGTGTCATATGATACACACACATACACACCGACACACAAACACACACACAGTTTTGTACTATACTGATAGGATGGATGATGTGGAGCTTCGTTGTCCTTGCCTGGAAAGTCACATAGTCTAGAGCCATGTGTCACACACACAAACACGCACACACACACACACACACACATCTTCTCTCGGTTGGACATTATGACTGGCATTGTGGCAGCAGAGTAACGCCACTGAGTCACAGGCATACGCTCCACACTGATGCCAACGTGCCATGTGAGGATGGCACCTCCTTTCTCATAGTTCCCACTCTGTCCTGTCAGCTGACGCAGCGGTGCCCGCTTTACCCTCACACACACACATACACACACACACACACACGTCTGACACCTGCAAGTGAGATTAGCACTAGTCTGGTGCTGTTGCAAGTGCTAATCTCTGGAGTAGCTGTGTGTGTGTGTGTGT
The DNA here is from genome assembly GCA_017657215.1 of Limnothrissa miodon. NCBI lineage: Eukaryota > Metazoa > Chordata > Actinopteri > Clupeiformes > Clupeidae > Limnothrissa > Limnothrissa miodon. The sequence continues at coordinate 120,311 of JAGFZM010002882.1, read as the reverse complement.
GTGTGTGTGTGTGTGTATGTGTGTGTTTGTGAGTCACCCACCCCCTCAGGCTCTCTCATTACAGGCAAATGCAGTTTATGTGTGATTGAATATGTTTATATGTGTGTATGTAGCCAACACGTGTGTTTGTTTATGTGTGATTGTTTGTGTGTGTAGGGGTGTGCTTGTGTGTGACAGGCACCATAGAGCCAACAATGAGGTCATATTCACACTCATTCACACCCTCTACCTCTCCCTAGTCGTAATTTACTCAAACAAATAATAACAGAAAATCATTCTGTTATTATATTTTTTTTTTCTGTTATCAGTATTTTTCTGAACTGGCAGTCATTTTCTTTCTTTTATTCCCTTTATTTATTTTATTATTGTCTATTTTCTATTTTGTTGTTTGTCCGCCAAATAGGTTTCAACACTGATGCATGACATCACTCGCTTGGGAACACTGTTGTGCTCCTCTCGACATCCTGAGTCATCTTGTTACTGTTCCAAGATCAGCAAAGCATTGTGGGTAGAGAGCCTTAAGGGGGCATCATTACTAAAAAAAGTATCAACAGAACACTAGGAGTTCTAAATCCACACAGTTGCCGGCGGAAACTAAAACAGATATAAACACATACTGTACCGGAAGACTTCCTGCTGTTTTTCGGTAGATGGAGCTGCCTTGCCACGGGCACTCGGTTTATTAAGAATCTTTAGAATGAAAATAAATAATAAAAACAAATAAAACAACCAAACAAAACAACACAAAACAACGCGAAGAAATGTTTGTTATTGTGAGGGGCCAAGCTATAGGAGGAGAGCTTTCACAGAGATTAATTTCGTATTAGAGGCAGCACACTCAACACTTAATCAGTCTTACATCACTCATGCTTTTTTTCTCTTTCTTGTGTGGCTCTGACTCAAAGCTTGTCACAGATAGTGTGTGTGTGTGTGTGTGTGTGTGTGTGTGTGGATATATTTAGGATATCATCAGCATGCATAATGTAAACATAAGGCTGCTGGGGTGGCTAAGGGTCACTTTGTCTGTGTGTGCCAGGGCCATTTACACCTGCAGCCTACACTAGTCACTTTCACAAAGGGACAACACACACTGATAACACTTGTGTGTGTGTGTGTGTGTTTGTGTGTATGCATTCATGTGCATGTGTGTGCATGATTGCACATGCATAAGTTTGTTTGTGTTATTTCAATGCACATGCATGTGTGTTTGTATTTTGGTTTGTGTGCGAGTGTGAGTGTGCACTTAAATCCCATTGAGGTCATCTGTCGACTGCAGTGGAACGTGTCCCGCAGCACACATACACACACACAAACACACACGTACACACACACACACACACACACACACAGCAACAAGGAGGCTTGTTTGTGTTGTGCCAGTGTGTTTTCCTTGTGGTGACTCCCCTGATAGGCGCAGACTCAGAACAGATCTGGCCTTTGTGTGGGCCAAATCTGGCCCAAAGTCAGGCATAATATTGAAGTTCCATACAAAGGACACTCTCTGCTTTAAACAGTAATTCAGAGACATTATATTAAGGTGTCCAGAATTCTAGATCAAAACTTGTGACATTTTCCTGAGACTGGACATTTAACTCAACATGTCCATGTGTTTTACTGGAATAGGGAATAAGGCAATCTTTTGTTTTAAATGATCTCAGAATGGCAAAAAGGAACTACACACGTCTAATTGAGCTTCCAGTTTTCTGTAAAAAACTCATGAAACTCCTAGTTTGAATAAATAAAACCGTTTGATTAGATTTGATTGCCTTCCCTCCATGCTAAACTTCTACTTTGCTGTAGAAGCAATAAATCTTTCTAGGAAAACACTTTTTTGCTGCAATTCAGGTAATTGTCCCTTGTAGTCCTCTGCCTACAATGTCCACACAGAAAGACACGTTTTCACAGTTTTCATAGTTTTAAATGCGCCTATTGTTCGGGACTGTGTTTCAATCTAATGTTCTTATCTAATATGGTGAATCTAGAGACAACATGTGTGTTTGTGTAATGGGACTCCTATATTACTTTATTTACCAAAATTTTCTTGTAATGTGTATCTAATGGAATAATAGTGGACTATCCGCCATCTGAGAGACTGAAAACCTGCCCTAGGCAGTTGGGTTAGCCCCTTGAGCCGTCGGAACTGCCCAAGGTTTCTTCCTCTACCATAACAAGTAAAAACAAAAAACGCTGCGAGGGAGTTTTTCCTTGCCCCTGTTGCTCATTGGGCCTCTTGTGTTAAGCGCTTTGTGACATGCCTTTTGTAAAAATGCGCTATATAAATAAAATTGAATTGAATTGAATTGAATTGTGTACGGACCATATGAATGTAGGCAAATACTGTCTCTTCAAGTCAACACATTGCTTTAAAAAAGTATGAAGGACAAGGGAGTTCATTTGACTTTTTTTTCATGACAAATATCAACAGCTTTCTGTTAGAACTGTTGGAGGCACCTTCATGGACAGAGTTCCCTTGAAACCATGGTGGTGTTTTTAGCGCATCTCCTCTCTGCTTTCACTGGAACAGAGTGACTCACCTGTGGTCCAAACACACCTCACAGTGCAGAGGTCTCTCTCTTTGTCTGTCTCTCTCTCTCTCTCACACACACACACACACAGTGATGGGTAGATTACACACAGGGAGTGAGCAAGTGCGTCAAGCAGTGTTTGAGGGTGTCTGTCCCTGAGGCACTGTTCACAGAGACAGTGAGAGGGGAGGCAAAGTCAGAGGGAGAGAGAGAGAGAGAGTGAAGGAGATAAAAGAGGTGAAAGTGAAAATGGAAGAGATGTAGAGAACAACAGAGTGAGAGACCAGGAGGTCTCAACAGAAGGGAAAATGGGCAGAGCACAATAAGACGTAAGAAGTGTGTGTGTGTGTGTGTGTGTATGTGTATGTGTGTACACAAAGAACAAAGGTAGGAGCACAAAGTCTTATCTCTTTGGCTATGCAAGTGTTTGTGTGTGTGTGTGTGTGTGTGTGTGTGTGAGAGAGAGAGAGAGAGAGCGTTTCTGTGGGATGAGGCGACCGACATTGATTGTGCTGATGATTCACTGTTCCAAGGCACCCCTGTGAAGGATGTTAGGACTTCATTAATGACACACAGTCTGTGGGTGGTAGAACACAGGATCTATATATAGACCAGGTGAAGGCATTGTGTGTGTGTGTGTGTGTGTGTGTACGTGCATGTAAATCTGTGTGTGTGTGTTACGTTTGAGTATGAAGGTGAGACAGACAGGTGTGTGTCCACCAGATGGTATCTCATGAGTAGCTGTGAGTGGGAGGTCTGTGTGTTTGTATCTGTGTATGTGTGTGTGTGTGTGTGTGTGGAGAGGGGGGTTGATGGAGGGGTAAGGGACTGTGTCATGCAGTGATTGTTTGAAATTAGTGATCTATTCCCTACTGTGCCTCTACAGTTCCAACCCCACCAAATTTCCCCTTGCGCTAGTTCATTACTTACACACTCATACACACACACCAACAGTAGGAAATTGTTCTTGCGTGTATAAGCAATATAGCTATATATATATATATATATATATATACAGTAATATACAGTATATGCGAAAGCAAATTTACTATATTCAGTATGCAATGACAAAGTTCGCTTCTACAGTATACGTGCTGATGAAATTTTGAGATATAGTGTGGAGTAGAGTCGTGTGTGTGTGTGTGTGTGTGTTGGGTAGGATGGCTTGAAAGGGGAGGGGTGTTGGTGCACAGACGTAGTGTGACAGACTGTCACTGGACCCCCTGTAGATTGTTGTACGCTAGAGACAGAACAGAGAGCCGCAAGCCATGCCACTGAAACTTCCCCACCAGAATCTTCAGACGAGGCACGTCTGCACGCTACAGAGGACGAACAACAGAGATCTCAGGCAATGTATCTGCCCTACTGATCTATGTCAGATTTCATATGAAATGGAGGTACAAGGTAACA